>JANHZT010010283.1:89043-101736 GCA_032468215.1 Stegonotus admiraltiensis
TTTTTCCCTTTTAAAAGCATTTTTTGCTTGTTGCCCGAAGAGGTTGTAGAAAAAATGCTTTTAAAAGTAAAAAAAAAGCCTCTGATGATTGTGCAGCTCAGCTGGACATGGCGGGGGGGGAGGGATTTTTGCTACTGGTTCTCCGAACCACCCGCCTCCATCGCTACCGGATTGGGTGATCCGGTCCGAACCGGGAGCATTTAACCCCTGATTGGGAGCTAATTGAGAGCCAGGCTGGTCTAGTGCAGGGGTATCAAACTCGATTTCATTGAGGGCCGCATCAGGGTTGTGTTTGACCTCAGGGGGGAGGGATAGGTGTGGCCAGAGTGGGCATGGCCTGCTCGATGTCACTCATATCGGGAACACCTGTGGTGGCCCGAGTGCTCTGCCAGCGAAAAGGGGGTTCCCAAGCTCCATTTCCGGCTGCGACGGCCTCCTGCAACCCTCTGTCAGCAAAATGGAGCTTGGGAGGGCCGCACGCTAACCCTAACCCAATACTAATTCAAAATATGCTGTCTATTATTCAGATGGTTTATATTAGGGCTCTATGTACTTTGGAAGAAGTACTTTGAATCTGGCATAAGTGAATCACTTCCTTGCTATGTATTAAAGCAGTCTGACTTTTTTCAACCTGAAATAAAAGGATACTGTTATTTTAAAGAATCTACTCATTAAAGTTAATGCTACTCTTACAGCAACTCCACCTGTTTTTCAAGCTCAAATGGATACCTACAAAAAGTGGGGTTCCTTTAATGAAAGCTAATAAAGTTCTTTGCTTGTGCAAAGTTGAAACACCTCCCCCCCCAATCTGAATAACTTTTGAAACTGAATAGAATTGAGTAGCCCCAGCCTATTGATAACTCAATGTCTCGAAATAGTTAATTACTATTTTGGACAAGATAAAGCCTTGTGGCAGCAGCACATGCAGTAGCTGGTTTCTGAGATCAACATTAAAAATAGGAAATGAACCACTCCGAGCTCACAGGCATAATCCTGATCAATGAGATTGAAACTACATACTGAGAAAACAGAGCAGGATCAATCAGTCATATTCCCTCTGTCTTTCTTTTGCAGGAAATCATCTGCCAAGGTCACTTAGGCTGATTCTGTCCCCAACCATGCCTAAGCTCAGTTTAAAAGAGTCAATGTAATCAACTGCTTTTAAGAACACAAAAAAGGAGCATAGACATCATCCTCTCAAGGATATTGCCTTAGCAAAGGACATGTGTATCAGCATCCTTGGACCTAGGCAGGGTTATTTAGGAGAGTATAGGTAACCAGCTGTTCTCAATCGATCACACAAAGGCATGTTCACTACCCTATGGATCCACTTAGTCATCCTTCTTTGAGTTTTTTGGACAAATCAGGACTGGCAGGGTTAAAGATGATGCATATTAGCATTTTGTCCATGTCTTCTGCCTCAGATATTGAAAATGGTTCCTTATGATAAAGCCAAGTGATGAACTTTATACCTCAATATTAAAACCATGTTAAAATTGGCATGAAGATGAATGACACTTTTACCATCAAAATGCCTTTGCAGATGTGTCACAGAAGATTTTGGAGGTGTCTAACATGTTTTATAGGATATATAACTCTTTAATCAAAGTTCTCTTGGGTTGCTACTTGAGGATGAAATGGAAAGCAAAATTATGTACATGAATGTCTATCTGATCAATTCATGGCAACTTAGCATTTACCTTCTAGCTATCTCTCAGATAGTATTATTACCCAGTCTATCCCAGAAAACTTTGCTCCAGAATACTAGAGAGGGATGTTAAGAATAATCTTCTACCTGCAAAGAAAAAATAAATAAGTCAAGGATATGCTCTGCCTTATTTCTTTGTTTACAAAGAACAAACCTATGGTTATCACATGAAATTCAAAGCTTCTTGAATAAGGGCAGTCCCAACATACATTTTAAAAATCCTTCTGTTGAGACCACCACAGCCCTCCTGTTTAGACAGCTGTGTGGGCTGAATACTAATAGTAAACATAGTGTATCCTTAACCAAACCCCAGGAAAAGGCTTTCATCATCTTTGAAGAAGTTTTTTTTGGTCAGTAAGATTTGATGGATCTCAACAATTCTTGCAGTCATGATTGAAGCTGTACTCAAAAAGGTATGTACTCTTTATTCAGAGTAGTTACCCATCTTCTAGTAGTGCACACAAGGTTAGTGCTTTCATCTGCAATCATAACATGTGGTAATTCCACTCAGAGAGCTGAGTAAAAGAGGAAGGAGCCAAATAGAGTGCTGGTCCGCTGTATATCTCTTCTGTCCTTTAAATGTCTTCCTCTCTCAATGTGATCATCCACACTGGGATTTTTACTCTCTTCTATCCCATCTTTTCACTGCCAAGATATCTCCCGCATGCTTCACATTATTAACCTGGAAAGAAAATGGGACGGGAATGCATAAAATAAAAATAAAATAAAAATCGCATATTCAGAAACAATTCAACTTAACCCCTGATTTTATGCAGGATAAATGTATGGTTAGATGCACATTCTCATTTAGGACTCAACTCTCAGTAGGCTGGGGGCCGAACTCAGAATCCTACTCTCCTCCCTTGGGAGCACCCGCTACTAGGTCCCCTGAAACAGACCATACTCATTATTTTCCAGAAAGTTCAAAGGGCCGACTTTCACAGCAACCGTCCAAGTGGCTCCCCTGAAGGACAATCTGCTTTAAAGGTAGAACTGTCCATTCTAGTCAGCCCCATTTTAGTAATGCTGCCAGCGGAACAGTTTTGGTTAACACAGTGTTTAATCTTTAAATATATCTGTATTTCTTTCAGGTGCAAACATTTGCCCCGGAACCAGCATGTTGCAAAATGCAGTAAAGCCTTGTATAAGGAAGCAAGGTTAGCAAGGAAGGGACTGTTCTTCAGGCTGGGTCCCACTGACTTTCTACACTGCCATGCTATTATATCCTATGACATACAATCAAGATGAAACAGATTTGGTGAATTAAGCAGAGCCCCTGATTATAATGGCTCATAGAACTGTGTGGTACTAGAAAGTATACGTACCCCAAAGACCTGCTGGACTTGAATGTTGGCAAACGATATGGCTTGTGGCTGCTTGCACACCACCATCTTTCTTGATTCTCTTTGATTACTTTCTGGGGACCCAGAATAGGATGGATGATGGACTTGTAAAGGGAGGTGCTAATCTCCATGGAGCCTTCTCTTCCCACCCCATGGGTACGAAATCCTGCCAGGATCAGAAGACTGCTTCAGACATCCCAGAGTTCTATGCTTCTCAATTCTAGCCTAGACACCAAGCCCAGAGATGTGGCCTTCGAGTCTGTGGGTCTCTTCTTCATGCTTTTGATTGATTTGACAGCCATTGTGGGCAATGTAGCAATTATGACGGTCATTATCAAAACCCCAGCACTGAGAAAGTTTGTTTTTGTGTTCCACCTCTGCTTGGTGGATCTTTTGGCTGCTATTACCCTAATGCCTCTAGCCATGCTGTCCAGCTCAACTTTCTTTGATGGCACAGTCTTTGAGGATGCCATATGTCATACCTATCTCTTCCTGAGTATTTGCTTCATCACCATGTGTATCCTTTCAATCTCAGCTATTAACGTAGAGCGCTACTACTATGTGGTGCACCCCATGCGCTATGAGGTCAAAATGACTGTAAGCCTGGTGGTCTGTGTCCTGATTGGTGTCTGGATCAAGGCAGTAGTTATGTCCATTATCCCCATCCTGGGATGGCTTTCCCAAGACCATATCAATAGATCCCTAGCCTACAATGGACAGACCTGCTCCTTGCAGTGGAGCAGAAGTGCCTATTGCAAGTTTTTTGTGATTTTCTTTGCTGTTTTCTACTTCCTCCTGCCGGTTTCCATTATTTTGGTGGTCTACTGTAATATGTTTAAAGTGGCCAGAGTGGCTGCCATGCACCATGGTCCACTCCCCACTTGGATGGATACCCCACGGCAAAGATCAGAATCTCTTAGTAGTAGGTCCACAATGGTGACTAGTTCAGGAGCCCCTCGAACTACCCCTCACAGGACGTTTGGGGGTGGGAAGGCTGTCATCATCCTCCTAGCAGTGGGGGGACAGTTTCTCTTCTGCTGGTTGCCCTATTTCTCCTTCCATCTCTACTCAGTGCTGAGCTCCCATTTTCCTGGCCAGCAGATGGAGAATGTGGTCACTTGGATTGGTTATTTTTGCTTCACGTCCAATCCTTTCTTCTATGGATGCCTCAACCGACAGATCAGAGGAGAGCTCAGCAAGCACCTCACCTGTTTCTTCAAGCAACCGCTAGAGGAGGATCTCAGGCTACCCAGCAGAGAAGGCTCCATTGAGGAGAACTTCTTGCAGTTCCTGCAAGGGACAGGTTGCCACGCTGAGGCCAGAAATGCTCTTACCCAGCCTAGCCCCAAAAGGGACCAAGCTACCATTGATTTCCGGATCCCAGGACAAATTGCAGAAGAGACCTCAGAGTTCCTGGAGCAGCACATTAACAGTGATATCACTGCCTCCGATAACTACATCAGAGCAGCACGTTCACATGAGCTGTAGCTAGGTTTCTTCTTCTTCTTTTTTTTTTTGCACTTGACAATCTTGATTTATCGATGTGTGAAATGCAGAATATAGCAGCCGAGGAAGAATGTGTATGTTTGTATATGGGGGAGTATTTAATAAATACACCATGGCAATTGGAACCCTTTCTCTCCAACGTGCTGCTCAAGTAAACCCACACGCACAAAATCAGCTGCTATTAGTATCCAGTTAATTTCATTTAATTTTGACTAATACAGGATGGTGATTGCTCACCCGCCCCATCAACTCATTCTTAACCTTTGTAGTTGGAAACATCGCTATTCTGAATATTATCTTTTCTTTCTTTCTTTCTTTCTTTCTTTCTTTCTTTCTTTCTTTCTTTCTTTCTTTCTTTCGTTTGTTCCTTCATTTCTTCCCTCCCTTCTCTAGTAATTGTTATCTTCTGCTTTGGACTCTTTCCATCCGCCTTCTAATCAAGGCTGTCTTTGACTTGTAGGATTATAAATGAGAGGGCTCACTGTTATTTGGGCTAGGCATGACTGAGCTACAAAAAGGCCCAGGGACAGGTAGAAGCAACAACTGGGTGAACAACTGACCTTTATATTGTAGGAACACATTTTACAGCTCCACATTCTCCTGTTCTGAATTGTCTTACTATTATAGAAGTCAACAAATCTAAGGAAGATACAGGAAGCTTTCCCTGTAGTTGAAAGTAAACAAGCCATGGATGATCTCAGTAGCTGGATTCTTTTGTTACACTAAGCCAAAATAAAATAAACCACTTTAATTCAGATGGAACTAACTAATTCAGATGGTTCTAATGTCAGATTAGAACTATGACTTTAATTGCAATGAATTTACATTCCATTGGTAAAATGAAGCCTATGATCTGGCTCACACATTGCTTTAAGCTGTTACATATAGGTAGTCCTCCACTTGCAACCACAATCGAGCCCAACATTTCCATTGTTAAGCAAGACAGTTGTTAAATGAGTGTCTCAAAAACACATTTAGCTGTGTCACCATTGGCTATCCTGGGTGAGAATCCTGACAGATGTTGTTCAGCAACAACTGGAAGAACACATGTTCCCCTAGTTCATTTCATGCCCATCTAAGGTAATCACTGCTTCTCATGGGCTATGTCATAGCACCAATGCTTCTCTATTGCCTATCCAGCACAATTTCTCCTTTTCCTGCATGGCCTTCTGAAAGCATATCACAATTTTGGCCTAGACGTTTAGGATTCCAGGATGAATGAAAACTTCAAAGCCCCTTCTGTGTATTCAGTCCTACCACACATACTTCCTGCTGTCAGACATCTTGTTTTAATTTGTGCTGTCCATGAGGTGCCCTGAAAATTATACCCAGCCATAGAAAGCTATAGTTCAAAAACATTTGGGTGAATCCCTCGTGCAAGTTAGTGCCTCCTTTTGACCTGGAGTAATTTTACTATAAAGAATTGCTGGCACTTCAGAAATAATCATCTTTCCCTACTTCCTTCTTCAAATTTAAGTAGTAGGTTGAAACGACATTAGTTCAATTGCCTTTTTTTTCTTTGTAAGTTGTTTATTGTTTATCTCACATGAGTCCTGAGGGAAGGACCTTTGAGAATACAAAATGCTATTTTTGCTATAGTTTGAGCTGCAAACATTTTATTTCCAATAGTGATTACTTTTGGTTCAGTTCCTCGGGATACTGTAGCCAAAGACTTCAAAAAGGAGCCTTCCATAACCAGGTATCCTCTATCTATGTAAGAAAATAAACTCTCAGCATCCCCTGACAGCAATGTCCATGATTACTGAGAATTTTGGGAACTGCTTTCTATCTACATTGAAAAGGTACCAGATGGTGATATTAAAACTACATGACGTGCCGAATATAGTAACAATCTTAAGGAAGCAAAACTGGTCAGTTCAGAGAGTACAGAAAATTGACAAGTGCGCCAGGAATTTGCAGTGCATAAGAGTATTCCCTAACTTCCATATAATTTTGCAACCCTGCAATCTCATCCACCAGGAGCAACCTTTTCTGACCTTAAAATGCTCTCCAATGATGCATGTGTGTGTCGAGAGCTGTTTGTTTCAGTTTCTCAGTGTTAATTTTTCCTTTTATATACTGTAGTCTTCGTATGTTTACCAGAACTGTTTGTTAGGTTGTGCCACACTAAAGTCTCAGGAAGCAAAAGAAAGTTAAACCAAAAGTTCAGTGGAAATTGGCACAATAGACAGACCCATGCTAATCTCTGTTTCTCAATTCTTTCCATGGGTGTGTGTGGGTGTGTCTTTCCCAATAACACAGTTTTCTACTGTTAACATTTTCTCCTTCATACAAGGCCAGCGAGAAGAAAAGTAAATTAAATATCACAATTCAAAAATTGCTAAATTATGCAAAATTGTGCTAAATATCCCAATATTCAGAATATATTTTTTCTCTCCAAAATCTTTCTGGATCATATATAACATTTTCATGGCTTCATTTTGCAAGAAAAGGAAGCTATTTTAATGTAGGACAACTGAAGCCTAGAGCAACAAATAAAATGGTTATTTATTTGACAAATGTTTGGTGCCTGTGTGTGATGGGCTCTCTGCTGATCAAATGAGAACAAAGGTTTCGGTTAAGAAAATGATTGTCTCAATAATGTTCAGAAAAGGTGCTGTTTCAACACTGCCTAACTTGAAATAGGAAAGATGTGCTGGCTTCATTTTTGAGTGACAAAGCGGAATTTTATTCCAGAGAACATTATTTTCTCTCTCTGCTAGTGTTTATTCTTTTTCAGCTTTTTGGATCCATTTTAATGAATGCCCTTGAGGATTAAGAGAAGAAGTGGGGTTCAGAGGAGCTCCAGTTTGCATATAGCACCTGACAATTTTTCCGGAGACTCCTTTGAATCTTAGTTTCTTGCCCATTTACCTTTTGAAGTTATATAACCGGTTTTGCTGAACAAGAGTATGAAATCCAGATGTTCGGGAGTGGCATTGACAAAGGGCAGACCTGAGATATTTAGACAGGGGGAGGGATATTAAAAACCATATTAAAATGTGCAGATTGCGCTCCTCTGTGACTATCAGATTGGGGCTGCGAGATGACTGTAAATATCTGGATATTTACAGGCTGGATATGGACTCAGATACAAACTAAACTCTGTAGCCACACTGACGTTCATTACACACCGGGATATATTCTATGAGACTGAATCTCATAGAAGAATTCAGATGTTCTGTTAAATCCTTCCAAACATGGTAAGTGGCAAACACTGACATAAAACCTAACTCTTTCTTGTCCTGTGATATTAGTGGTAACACTGAATGTTGTCTGACTGACTGTCTGCCTCTCTCTCAAAATGGGATATCACCATTTCACATACTGAAGACAGCCAAAATGCCAAACTGACTGTTGATTCTTCTCTCTATAATTGGTAACACAACAATATTTTTCCCTTTACTTAAGGGACATTGGAAACTGATGAGGTCTGAGAGGAAAGGTCTGTGAGGATGACTAGTTCTGCCACCTCTTCAAAACACAATCTGCTGACAAATGCATAACCTTTATCCTTTTTCTTTATTCAGTCGAATGGCACCACCATTTTATTGATCTGCTTTTTGAAAGCACTTCACCTGGAGAAACCAATGCCTCAAAAAGTAAGAGGATTTGTAAAAACCAAGCAAGATTAATATTGCAAAGTGCAAGTTTTTAGAGATCAACAGGATGGGAAATCCCATGTCCATCTGTAGTTCTCTTCAAATTTCTTTACTGACTGTTAGTAGGGAGTCCCAAACAAAAGACATTGTTGAAGCATTTGAACCATAGATGGCTTCAGATCTCTTGAACTTCCCAAACACCTGCTTTACTTTTGTCCAGGTTCAAATCTCAAATGGGAATAAACTTTATGAATATTTACTACTGTACCCCTTAAATCCATCTATTCAAAAGGCTGATTCACAAGTTACAGGAGGTTGTTTAGGTCCAGCAGGAGGAGGAAAAAAGATGGCAGCTGGACATGTGTGATTAAAGGCTTGCCCTTAATTACATGCATCATAGGTTCAACATATATACAAAAGGGCAGGATTTCTATCACGAGTGACACTGCCACCTTGACTTTTTTGACCCTCCAAATGCCTCTAAGAATTTTCTACAATTAGTGATGTTTGTGCCAGGGAAGTCTCTTTCTCAAATTAGTTTCCATTTCAGGGCAGCCCTTCTTCCTAAAAATTACAGCAGCAAATAAATACACAGCCTCTTTGTACAGCACTGAAAAAGGAGCTGTGAACACAATTGAGAAAAATCATGCTTTTTCTTCAACAGACACGATATAGATAGAGGGTTACTGTATAGGTAATCATTGACTTATGACCACAATTGAGGTCAGAATTTTCATTGCTAAGGAAGGCAATTGTTAAGTGAGTTGCGCCTGATTTTATGACCTTTTATGCCATAGTTGCTAAGTGAATCACTGCAGTCATTAAGTGAATTGTGTAGTTGTTAAGTGAATCTGATTTCCCCCATTGACTTTTCTTGACGGATGCCAGTTGTGAAGGTCACTAATGCTGATCACATGACCCCGGAATGCTGCAACCATTATGAATACATCCAGGTTGCCAAGTGCCCAAATTCTGATCACAAGACTGTGGGGATGCTGTAACAGTTGTAATTGCTAGACTCGGTCATAAGTCACTTTTTTCAATGCTGTTGTAACTTTGGATGGTCACTAATGAATAGTTGTAAATCAAGGACTACCTGTAGACATTTATAAAATACAATTTACTAACGGTAGTTTGTGTCCTTATACTGTAGATGTTTCACAATTTCCCTTCCACACATTGCATATCTAATACACAGAGATGGAAACACAGTCCTTTTTATACCTCTCTTGAGTGCTTAAAATGCTTGAAAAAAATTTTTTTGGGCTTTAAGCGAACTTAACGTCAACATATTTGCATTCACTTTTAACGAAGAAATCATATGATAATAAATAATTTCTGCAGAGGTCTTTTCCTTGACTTCAATATTACAGAAATAAATATTTCATTAAAGGAAGTAGAAGATATTCTGCATCTTATTTCTTGTCAATCAAGTCCACCTATGTTCGATACTTCAGAAATACTTCATAGAGGACGCTAGAGGGCAACACTTGCATAGATAACTTCCTTTTTTGGAAACCAGATTGTGAAATGGCAGCCACAAACTTTATTTCCTTTGTGAATTGCTCTTGAAATCTATTTAATAAATATCCTTCTGAAAAAGAAAGGAATAATTTCCATGAATAACGCCTGTGTTTTAGGTTGCAAAAGCTCAAAGGTGTTAGAAAATAATAAGCAGACATTAGAATCTCTAATCCCAAAATTTAGAAGATCAAGCATTCTTCATGTTGTTGACTTTTTTGCAAAAATCAGCACTGTATTTTTCAGATCGGGAAGCTAAAAGAATAGGGAAACTGTGTATATAGTTTCTTTTTCTGAAAAATGTTAATTTTTTTTGTAATTAGGCCAGGAGGCAGAAAGCGCAAACTATTATGGATGAGCAGAACTTAAACTTCACACTTCAGAATCACTGGCTGTTGGGCGGCATGTACATTTTAATATAATTATTATTATTTTGCAAATTATTTCAACATACAATTGAAAAGAACAAAAATGCAGATAATTGATTGGCAATACCAGGCTACAGTAGGATAGAAAACAAAGAATTGGAGAAGATTGCAAAGTAGCAAGATCTGAAAATCAAAACTTAGGACATAAGCTGGCCATAGTGGCCCCTATGGTTACCACTTGGGACCATATCAAAAAATCACGAATGATGCTTTGAAAAATCAGTGCATTGACAAAATTTCTATCTGTCAGTTACAAAAGGCCATACTGCTTGAATCCACACAAATACTATGCTGTTACATTATGACATTCTAGGTCAGGAGTGTCAAACTCACATCATCATGTATCGGGACTTCCCCCCCCCTTTGCTAAATCAGGTGGGGGTGTGGCCAGCACGCATCCGACCCACGGGGCCAGGAGCTTGACAGCCCTGTTCTAGGTTCTTGGAAGAAATCTGATAGGTATGAAGGTCAATCCCAGCTAAAGAACTGGCAGGTGTGATTTCACACCATTGCATATATAATAATATGATCTTCAAAACATGTTTTGAGGTGTACAGAACAGAAAAGCTTATCTATGACTCTATAAAATGTCCTCAACCTTTGAGGGGAATGTGCCAACTCTCTGAGGAAAACACCTGGGGGATAGGTTCTTTGGCTTTATAAATGTTAACAGCTGATTTTTGACAAAGACCATAAAGCAGGGGTGCCAAACTTGCGTTGTCACAGCGTTGTCACAGCATTGTCACATGATGTATCGGGACTTTCCCCCCCTTCACTAAACCGGGAGGGGGCGGGGCCAGCACGTGATGCTTCCGAGCTGTAGGCTGCGAGTTTGACACCCTGCCATAAAGTCTAAGCCAAAACCAAACGAATTCCATTATGTCTTAGTATGTTGTGTTGGGTTTTGTATTTTTTCCACATTGGATTGAAATCTATCAAACCTTCAGTAGGACTGGGGGCTTACAGCTGCCATATATAGGCTGAAAATACCCAAAGAATCACTAGATTATCACCAAGAGATATCCAAATCTCTAAACTCTTTGACAACTTCTAGTGGATATTCAGATTTTTGCAATCCAGATGTTTTTGTAAAATAAATTTCAAGATGAGGCAATTTATAATATTCATTGTGCATGGATTTAGGACTGCATTTGTATATTAATTGCAGATTCTTAGCAATAACAAACGTTTAACGAAATCCTTGCTTTGCTTCTCTGACTTTAGATCGGGGTACAAAAGATTTGTAGGAGAAAAGGAATGTCAGTCTATGGTGTCAAAAAAGATGCCTAATAGCATCTTTTTCAAGTAATCATTTTTAAAAAGCATAAACTTTGGTGAGCTCTGATTCACTTAGCCATTGTATGCACCTGTTGTGAAGTGCACTGCAATTCATGAAAACTGATGCCATTTAATAACATTGATTAGACAGACTTCTATGGAGATTCTCAGTCATCCAGGTCATGGTTGTCCCAAAGGTGCATTTTCAGGAGGCAACAGGACTTCCTTTTTTTTTTTTTAATACCTTTCACCTTCTCATCCAAGAAGCTTCTTCAGAGTTGAAGAAACTTCTTGGATGAGAAGGGAAACGCCTTCAAAGAAAAACCAGAAAGCCCAGTTGCCTCTTGAAAAAGCACCTTTGGGACATTGATTAGTCGGAAAAGGTATTGCTAAACATTTTGAAACAAAATAATAATGTTTTGTTCCAATCAGATTAACAGAGTTGGAAGGGACCTTACAGGTCATCTAGTCCAGCCCCCGCCCCACCGCTCAATCGAGACGTCCCGCCTTCAAACTCAAGTACTGTTTACTGTTCATGGGCTACAGCTCCCACTACGCCCTGCGCCCGACGCGGCGGGTGTCCAGAAGTCACCCCTTTCCAGTGCTTGGCGGTGAGGCAAGACCCGCGCTTTGACTACACTTCCCAGAGGACAATTCGCTTCTGGTCGGGCTGTGATTTGAAAGGAGGAAGTAGGGAGGTTTCCGGTGGCGTTTGTCTTTCCTCCCGCCTCCTCCTCCCTCCCCCCGCCTCTCCAGTTTCCTCTCCTCCCGACTTCTGCGGCCGTTGAGGAGCGCCAGGGGTGCCAGTCGCCCGCCTCGCCCGTCCTCTCGCCGCGATGGGCTGCACGTTGAGCGCCGAAGATAAAGCGGCGGCCGAGCGAAGTCGGATGATCGACCGCAACCTTCGCGAGGACGGGGAAAAGGCGGCCAAGGAGGTGAAACTGCTTCTCCTCGGTAAGGAGGAAGAAGGGCTGAGGCTGAGGCGGAGGGTGGGGCCCGGGCCTGCCCCGCTCAGCCTCTCCCGGGCAGAGTGAGGGGAAAGGCGGCGGCGGCGGCGGCTGTCAGGGGCCCAGCTGGGCTCTCCTCATCGCGCGGCCTGTTTGCTTGTAGCGGCTTTTGTTCGTTGCGCTTCCCCGGCTGCTCCTCGGCGGCTCGGGCAAGCGGGTGGGCGTTTCGTGGCTGACGGTCTTCCGTTGCCCTCAGGCAGGCACGGAGGAAGTGAGCCCGACCCGATCCAGGCGTATCCTCGGGATCCGCGCTGCCTCCCTTTTGGCGGAGGAAGGCGGGAGGCGGAGGGGGGGGGGAGC
>JANHZT010010283.1:120872-131272 GCA_032468215.1 Stegonotus admiraltiensis
GCCCATCTGAACCCCATGACCCCACTTCACAAAGAGGGACTCACATCCAGCAGTCTGAGGAACAGTGGCCTCCCTTGGACTAAGAATTAACTTTTTAATGTAGTCTGCTGTGTTTCTTAATCTACTGTTAATAGTGTTTTAATTGTCCTTATATTACTATGTTATATAAGCTAGCTTATTTCCTGGGTAGTCCATATACAGTGCTTCTATAATGTTTGTCAATTATATAATTTCTGGCAATTTGCCTTTCTGCACATTGGCAAGAAAACACACTCCAGAGACATTGAATCACTTTTTGTAAAAGAGAGGGTTTCTTTTTGAAGTATTACGACAACGATAGGCTGTGACAATTTTGCACTTAATAGTAACTTGAATTACCTTGCTTGCCAGGAGTTTGCTGAAACTCTAGTTCATTACAACCACCATTTTCTTGGTGGTTCTAATCCTGTTATATAAAATGTATGCCTCGAATAGTGATTTCTCCAGTATTACTTGGTTATTCCCAGGGGAAGTGTTACAGAGAAAGAGATAAAAACCATTTTTGGTAGATAGTAGATAATGTTTCCAATAATTTTATGTTTTACCTAAAAACTACTTCTGATGATGGCAGCAGCATATTATGCCATTGAATATCAGTATTTAAGCAGTTTTCTTTTGCAGGATGATGCCCGCCAGTTGTTTGTACTGGCTGGAAGTGCAGAGGAAGGAGTAATGACTCCTGAGTTAGCAGGAGTGATTAAACGACTATGGAGAGATCCCGGAGTTCAAGCATGTTTCAGCAGATCAAGAGAATACCAGCTTAATGATTCTGCATCCTAGTAAGAAAACCTTCTGATAGATTTTAAGTAGCTGAATTGATCGCCTCATGCTCTTAATATCTTATAAATATTTTTTATAATCTGAAAACTACTATTTATTTTGCAGAATTACCATGACATGAAGGAATACCTCTAAAGAATTGTTGTGGTATTTCTCAACAGGCTATGGGAAATCTCTCTATGTGAGGATATAAAAATTCATTTGAGGAAAATTGTTTAATAAATGGACAGTTGATGGAGGCTTGGCTTTGAAGATTCCCAGGATTGTGTTTAGTTGATCAAAGCAAGTTCTGTGGGTCACATGAAAGGGAGTGAACTGTCAAGGCTAACAACATTCACTCTTATCATCTGCTATAAAGGACATTAGGAAATCTGCTCTTTAATTGCAATTTTGGAACCTTCCAATTGGAACTGAAGTGCACAACAGAACAAAGTGGTACTGATTCTTCCCTCTTCTTCTTGCTAAACTTGTCATCTTCCATATTGTCCATCATCCTATTATCTTGACCGAAATGGGGGAAATCCGCAGTAAGGTACCTTGTTTACATAGGATAAGTGTTTGTGTTTACGCCATAATAATTGTATTGCTAAGGTACCGGGAGACAATTTTAATTATTTTGTCATTGGAGAAGCATTTCTAAGCAACAGTTTAAAATCCATAAAAATGGAATAAGGATAAGGCGCTATGTTAAAAAATGAACCAAACTAACATAGCTGACAGTTAAAGATAATTGTGAATTGTCCCAAATTCCCTCCCCCAGTGGGAGCAAACATTCTCCTTCCCTCTTTAATTTCCAAGGGATCCTTTTGAAGGAAAGGGCTGCAAGAAAGGAGGAGTCCATCATGCCTAAAGGTTCTTCTGTGTCTATCTAACTATGGTCCTGCAATATCTCTACCTCTTTTATGACTTCACATTCATTTAGTTGGAAGAGAGAACTCCTGTGAAGTGGTATGAAACCAACTAGGATCATTAGGAATGTTTTGGGTTTCACATTGCTGTACTCCTTTTTGAAGTTGCTGTAATGGGGTCTAGGCTGTCAGGAATTTTAATCTTTCTTGAAATAATGGTTTGTGCAGGTTCCAATTACTTTACCACATTTTTTGTAGAGTTTCAGGATCTATAACTTCTCTAAATTGAAATCAACAAAAGGTTTTATTAGTACTGTAATTCTCCAGAATATGAAGCATGATGGGCAAAAAAGTTGATATATCAGTTTTGCTTCTGAAAACTTAATCTGATCTAAACTGATAACTCTGCTATATACAGTAAAGGAAATATATCATATATTGAAACAATCCACAGGCCTTTGTGATTAAATTTCAGCTCTAAGCAGTTATTAGGACTTGGAGTAGTTCTTGCATTTTTATGCCAGCAATTTGTTTCAGACCTTGTGAAGCTTGAACTTTGGTTAAATTGTTAGCTTGCTTGTCTATTATTTAGTCTTTAAGCAGGACAATATGCTATTCCTTTTAATGCCAAATCAGTGTATTCTTTCTAATAGAAGCCAGAGTATTAAATGTGAATGATGTAACTATTCTAGCATTGTTTAACAAAAGATTATTGTTTTTTAGTGGAACTAAGTATACTCTGCCCACTCTATATGGAATTAGGTAATATCAAATCTATAGTATATGCCTCAGCAGTGAGACAGTTATAATAAGTTAGTTTAAAATTTCCTTAATGATTTAAAGACTAAAGAAACAGGTGAGGATATAATGCACATTAAAAGGTTTAGGTTAAACATTTCATTATTAAAGTGCAGTGCTGTAAGCTATTGACATTTTTCTCTGAAATCTAGAATCATACAAGTAAGCTGGGATGATCTAATGGCAGTTGGGGTTAGATTTCCGAAACTTGGGTTGTGTTCAGATATAGTCGAAATTATGCATCAAGCTATTACATTTTGATCTTTATTGCTTCTGAAACTGCAACCTAACAGTGACAATTTATTTCTGTTAAGACTATATGATCTATATCACTGGGTGAATCCCAATAGGTTATACTTGAACCTATGTATACTTAACCTGCTACTTGTTCCAGCCTTTCTTCAATCATATCTCTCCTTTTATTTTATTCTGACAATAATCAGAACTAGGAATATTCTGCCGATATTATGGTTTTCTTCGAAGCCTTTCTGGCAAGATGGACCATTCTGATTTAAACAAAAAGAAAAAAAAAGGAAGTTAAAATATATCTAAGCTATGATGTCAAAATGCTAAATATTTCCATTATGAATTGCACATTAAAAGTTTAATATAGAGATTCTCAAACTTTGCAGTACCATAGTGACTGATTATAATGTGAAACTTCCATCATGAATGAAACCAGTAATTTCACTGGTGTTAGGGAACAAAATACGTCAATAAAAATGTATAACTTTCCTCATACATTATTGTCTTAGATTTTATTAAGTGGGTCATCAAGTGGCCCAGTTTTATGACATTTGTTTGCAGTGATCATCAAGTGAATCACTTGGTCATTAAGCAAATCCATTGAATCTTTACGATATTTTGTCAGAGATTTGTTCATTCTTTAAGGCATCTTTAAAATGATCTGTAAATTTTGGAGTCTTTGTAAATGGTCCTTATATTAACACCCAATGCTTATATAGCTGATATTTATACTGGTTTTATTCTACATTTTCTAAGAAATTCATATATGTATTTGGCAATCCTAAAAGTTAGGAATATAACTGTAATATAGGCTATTATGTGGGTCCTGTTTGAGACTTCTTAAAGCTTCCTAGATAAATTGTGTCTTAGTGTGGTTTTAAGAAAGGATTTTGTTCATCTTTTGTGTTCTTAAACACTGCATTGCATCCAAGTCTTGATTTCTCTGAAGTTTCTTTCATCAACTCAGGCAGTGGTACGTAACTCCGGCAGTGTATAGTGTTTATAATAGGAGATTGGCAGGACTGCATTTTCAATTTGTGCATGTTGTTCTTCCCTTTGCCCACTCAGATAAAAGTAACTGTCCATTCTTTCTGCACTACATTTCTTACATAACTTGAACTATTTGTGGATAACTGAATATAAAATTCATCATCTCATATGCAAGTGTTTAAGATATAAGGAAATAAGAAAAATAGGAAAGCAACAAGTCAGAAGAGAAAGTAGGAAAAAAGTGAAAAACATAAAAAGGGTAAATTGGAAGCATATCAACAATATAGAGAAAGATACTGAACATTTAGATAGAAAAGAATAATATTCTTAATATCTGTTATGACAAAGACTTTCCCACTGAACATTGAAGTGGCTTCCTCTTGTAAGTTAATATGGGGACAGTTAAACAACAGGAAAAAATATACTACTATAATTGTTTTTGTATGGCACCATGAATGTACTTGTTTTAAAGAGTACAAAGGTAAGTTTGTTTTTTTGTATTTAACTTACAAATAGGCAACCAACAGACATAGAAATCTTGTTACACTACAACTCCCATTGCCCATTTTGCTTGGAGTAATGAGAGTTGGAATCCAACAACAGCTACAGCTAACTGATTCTCTCTGATCTAAATAATAATAAAATTAGGAACTACGTTGATACAAGGAGTACTAGATCCTAATGTCTTTAAAAATAGAGAACTATAGTATGGCTTCTGGAAAGTATTGGACTAGAAATTGTTGAGAATATTTGTAGCTTAGGTTGTAGGTTTTGGCAGCGATCTGTTCTCCAAGCTTGCTGTTTAGGTCCCGGACATTTCATTATCAAACTAGGTAACATCGTCAGTGGGGTTTTGGATGAAGTATTGGAAGCATTGGACTCCCAATTTATAAATTATATTCTAAAGCAATTCTCAATAAGAACCTAAAATACGACCATTGATTCTAGACCATTTGAACTCATCTGTAGCTTAACATAGAATTAAAGAACATATTCTCTATCGCACCAGTTTCAATTTCAGTACTCAATTAGAGGTTCAGTTTTTTCCTGAATATTTTCTTCCCTTTTTTTATCCCCTCCTCATTCCCATTCTTTTTTAGCTACCTAAATGATTTGGACAGAATATCCCAGCAGAGCTACATTCCAACCCAACAAGATGTTCTACGAACCAGAGTGAAAACAACAGGCATTGTAGAAACACATTTCACCTTCAAGGACCTGTACTTCAAGTAAGTGGCATTAGGAGTTGCAGGCTGCCATGTTGTGTATACTCTTAAACCACCATTTCTTGGTGTAAAATTTATGGCTCTTCTGCACTTGTGGTACAGTTTTTGACTTTGGCTCACATGATGTAGTATCTTTCCGATTCTTTTGCTAGTGATTCTTGATACAGTTCACTTTTTTATTTTCATTGTTTCATTCTTTTCAGCTGCTTTTATGTTGGGATCACAAACACAGGTACTGAATCCTTGCTTTACAGGAGCATGTATACTAATGGTATACTGGCTTCTGTTTTATATTGTTGGTTGGAAGTGTAAAATATAAAAGCCCCACATAGAGACTTTATAATTTGCCATGCATTTATTTTCTGGTGTTGCAGTGGGAGTTGAAATTAACATGGCTCTCTGAACAATGCATGGCTTTCTCAGCAAAACAATAGACGTAGCATTAACCAGTCAATAGTACAGAACATTGGCAAGGAGCATGCATAATTGTTTAAATGCTTATCATTAATAGTGCTTGATGTAGAATGGGGCTGTGTTATTTTCCACTGTGATACACGTAATTATGTCATGACTGGATGACATATTAACCATTTACCTCCATGTAGTTTGCCACCTCGTCTCCTGATTGATCCCTATAGGACTTGTGATGTTCTCTTTTTGTATACTTTCAAACATCTTGGCTCTGCTACTACTGTATCTGATTTGTAAAATACAGCAAAATGCAGAATGAATGAGAACAACAAGAAATTCAGATTATTCCTGGTGCACAATGCCATCATGCTTCATGGCGGGATAAGAAACCTTTGCTTTCACAGTTCATGGAGCTCCAAAGTGTTATATAGTCTACAAATCAAATAATGAAACCGTAGGGCACACTCACTTGTTAGGGTGCCACTCTTCCCAGTGTTATTTAGTTAGACCTAGGTAGTATTCCTTTGACTGAATTTCCCACAGTCATCTTTTCATGTCAGCTTAAGGTTCTATTGAAGCCAAAGAGTTCTCCATCATTCACCACACTTATCTTACTAATTATAATTTTAAAGCTATAATAAAGTCTAAAAGTAAACCTAAAGAAATTGCGATTGGGAAAGATAGGTTTTGGGCTTGAAATTGTATAGGAAGTCCTCAACTTACAACCATTTATTTAATGACTGTTTGAATTACTGCAGCACTGAAAAAGTGATTTATCATCACATGACAATTGCAACATCCCCACGGTTATGTGATCAACATTTTGTTGCTTGGCAACTGGCATTATTTACAATGGTTCCAGTGTCTCAGTTCCTGTGATTTCCATTTATGACCTTCCAAGGGGGCTTCTGACAAGCAAAGTCAATGAGAGAAGCCGGATTCACTTAATAACTCCATGCTTCACTTAACCTAGGTGGTTCACTTAAGAACAGTGGCAAAAAAAAGGTTGTAAAAATGGGCTTGACTCAGTTAACAACTGCATAACTTAGCAGTGGAGGTTCTGGTGCCAGCTGTGATTGTAAGTCAAGGACTCCCTGTATGTAAATCAGTTGTGGAAAAATCACTGTTCGCTGAGCCTCTGCTACCCTTGTGTACCTCTTGTGTATAATGAGATAATAATCTTGCATCAAAGATGAACGAGACAGAGTTTATTTAATATATGTACTGAAAACAACATAAATGCAGCATAATTTGTGTACTGCATTATCTCTTCAACCTGTTCCACTGAAAAAGCACCAAAGCTCTTCTTCCATTACCCTTAGTTTTTATTTTATTTTTTTCCTTTCTTTTTAATGAGGGGCAAGTTCTTTTGGCATAATCTATCTCAGGTGAAAGCCCCCATGTGGCTTTTTCATGGGAGGCCTAGATATTTCACAATGTCCAGCTCTACAATGTCAAGTGGTAAAGAAATGCCAGTCAGTATTGTTTCTTCACTACCAGATGTTTGCTGGTTCTGCCCTGAGCACTTGGAACAAAAGGCTGAACTATTTTATTTGTGTAGAATACCCTGTTTATGATAAGGCCTCAAAAATGTTACAAAAGTTTGAGCCTAGAGCAAAGAGGGATTAAAGGGGTATGGTTTGTATCAGAGCTTTATAGAATGACATAATTATGTTATTTCCCTCATCCTATTTTGATATCATAGCCCCTCCCCCCTCCTTTATAGCACTAAATGAAAAATAATGATTTAGCATTTGATGATTAATCTGAGCCTTGGGGTTGTTGTTTTTTGCTAGTTGCCCCAAGCATATAATTCTGGATAGTATACTGCAAAGTATAAACAAAGCAAAAATAGCATCAAAATAGCCAATGCTACATAAAGTAATGTGTACAAACAGATTCAGACAGAAGTTATTAAAAGCCTTTTATAATTTTTGTGGTAAAATAATATTACAGCAGTGGATAATTTAATGAACTTTAGCATTTAGATCTCAGGGCTGGCAAAGTCATTTACAGCTTATTAAAGAACCCCCTGTTGTGCATGTGTATCTGTGTGATAACTAAACAGATGGATTTAGTTTTCGTTTTGCTAAAATGAATCTTCAAGTCCTTATTTTTCTGCCAGGATGTTTGATGTTGGTGGTCAGCGTTCAGAACGTAAGAAATGGATCCATTGCTTTGAAGGAGTAACAGCAATTATATTCTGTGTAGCTCTCAGCGATTATGACCTTGTCCTTGCTGAGGATGAAGAAATGGTATGTTGCTGTAGCATTAACATTCTAAATAATGTGGACTGTGACAGAAATTCACCTTAAACTTTGCATAATATAATTTAATCAAACGTTTTGCTATTGTTATTCCTTGAACATTACAAATGGTAATATTTCAATAGAGATTAGGGGCAAGCTTTTCTTGTCTGCATTCTCACAATTTGTCCAGTGAATGTATTTGAAGTTGGGAGGTTATGGAGAGTAAAATTGCCTCTTCTTCATAACTGAGTATGAATATTTAAATTTGCATACATGAATTGAGATGGGGAAAATGGTTTCTGACAGAAAACTGCAAAAAATGTGATATTTCAGAGGCTTTTTGTAACATTTGCAAAAACGTAGACATTATTTAGCATGTTTGAAGGGATGGTTGTACTTTTAATGTTGGGATTATTTTTTGACAAAATTTGCACTGGTAATTTGGTTGAGGTTGTAATTATATGAAGTGTCAATGCTGTCTTTCATTAGTGTTTTTTCTATTCAGAATCGAATGCATGAGAGCATGAAACTCTTTGACAGCATTTGTAACAACAAGTGGTTCACTGATACATCGATCATTCTTTTCCTGAACAAGAAGGATTTGTTTGAGGAAAAGATACGGAGGAGTCCACTAACAATTTGCTATCCAGAGTATCCAGGTAAGATTTTTCTTAAGGCAAAACAGAAGATCACAACAGATGTGTGTGTGTTATAGTAATTTCATTAAAGATTATAATTATAAGGATAAAAAAAATTAAAGGATGAAAGAATAGAAAGAGTGGAAAAGAAAGAAGAAAGAAAAGTAAGAATACAGGTAGTTCTTGACTTACAACCATTCATTTAACGATGTTTCAGGGTTGCAACAGCACTGGAAAAAAATCGTTTTGGGGGAGGGGACTTTTGAAGTCATTAAAAGTGGTGAAAGACCATCATATTAATCATGATGGTACATTTCTCTGAATATCAGCTTTGGGAAATAACAGCAGCAGAGTTAGTTCTTGTGCATCTTACTTTCCAGAATAAAGTGGCTGGACACTGTAAGGAAGTAAGATGATGGACTAGATAATATTTTGATGTAATTCATTAGAGCTGCTCTTACGTTCGGTACCATTTTTCTAGGTTCTAATACGTATGAAGAAGCCGCCGCATACATTCAGTGCCAGTTTGAAGATCTGAACCGAAGAAAAGACACCAAGGAAATTTATACTCATTTCACCTGTGCCACCGACACCAAGAATGTGCAGTTTGTGTTTGATGCTGTTACAGATGTTATAATTAAAAACAATCTGAAGGAATGTGGACTTTACTAAAAGGAAAGAAACAGAGAAAGGTAAATGGTGAACTGTAGTGTTGCACAAATATGTGCCAGGCTGTCATATGAACTTGTGCTAATTTTTGAATTTTTTTCTTTAGATTTCAAGATGTGGACTGTTTCTTTGCTGCCTTGTGAGACAGCTGCAAGCATGAACAGGACTGGGGAATGAAAACAGCATGCAAAACCTTTGCATTCTTTAGCACAATCTTCTATATTAGGGATATTTTACTGATATGGATGCTGAAGTTAGATTCCAAAAATGGAACTATTGTTAAGTGTGATTTTTTTTATCATCCAGGCATCACTTGGATTGCATAATTTGAAATATGTACAGCTGTTATGAAGTTTTCATCCCAGAACTTCAATATGTAGCTTTCTTTAATAAGTCATCATTGCTCTATTTTTAAAGTTTTTCCATCAAACTATATATTGATTAAATTTTATTTTCTTCGCAATGAATCTTACATTTTAAAAGCAAACAAAAATAAACACTTAACTATGCACATGATGTGACCAGATCATGCAGAAAGTTTTCCTCTTAGCAGGAACCTTTTTGTTTTTAAAACTTGGTATGGTCAGAACTTGCTAGTATTGCAACTACTTTAAAAGGGCCTTAGAATTCTTATGGTTAAAGCTGTGGCTTTCTTCTAATATATTCTACGTCAACATTCTGCTACATATACTGTAAGGCTTTCCCCTTCCTTAAAGGTAGATTTCCTGTAGCAGGTTTAACAAATTATGTGTGGCTTATAGGTTGGGAGGATTTAGCCTGGTTAATGCTGAGTACCAATTTGCTGAGTATGCAGCTGGTGTAGCAAGTAAAAATCTGATTTTTTTAATAGAAATTTCAGAAGTGAGTACCAGTTAGCAAAGTGATTTGTAAAATTCCAAGCTTGGGGTGGGGGTGGGGGGGAGAGTATATGCTGCTACAGGGCTACTGTATCAACCACTTAATTGTTGTGTATGTGTTTGGTCTTAAAGCAGTGGGGAGTTTTGTAGACAGTGGAATTTGTTCTGCATTTACCAGGGCCTTTTATCCTTAAGAGATTTTGGAAATGTACCAACAGCATGTAAATGTGGTGCCAAGTTCCTGTTTGCCATTGTTTTTCTTGTAATGAAAATTAAGCAGAGTAAGGGCATTTCTTTGCTTAACCATTACACTGAGACTCTTTCCCAATTTTCATGTACAGTTTCAACCTGATGTAGTTATTGGCAATATTAAAATGGTGAGTTAAAAAACTTAAAAGTTCCTAACTTTATTGGTGCCATTTCTACAAATCCTTGTTAGTTTCTTACTTGCATTTCTGACTTTTGCAAATAAAAATGTTAGTTAGTCTGATTAATTATTTGCTATTGCTAAACTTTTATATAAATAATTGTAGGGTTATATTTTGTCAAAAGTTCATTGGACTGCACCAAATACTCAGGTAGACTTTCCCTCACTGAACAGACCTTCCTTCCTACCTTCCTCCCTCCCTCCCTCCCTCCCTCCCTCCCT
>JANHZT010010283.1:160073-170857 GCA_032468215.1 Stegonotus admiraltiensis
AAAACCCGCGCGGCTGCATTCTGGACCAGCTGAAGCCTCCGGGTGCCCCTCAAGGGGAGCCCCATGTAGAGAGCATTGCAGTAGTCCAGGCGGGAACTTAATAAAACCAATTATGCTAATTATAACGTGTATTTAAAAAGATGTAAGAACTCGGACAAGAAACTCCTGCTCTGTATTAACATTTTTAAAACTCCTTCCCTGGCCTAATCCTGTCAAGAACAAGGAGAGATTCAACATGGAAATAAGGAGAAATTTTCTGACAGTGAGAACAATCAACCAATGGAACAACTTGCCTTTGAAAGTTGTGGGAGCTTCATCACTGGAGGCCTTCCCGAAGAGTTTGGACTGCCATTTGTTAGAAATAGTGTAGGGTCTCCTGCTTGGGCAGGGAGTTGGACTAGATGACCTACAAGGTCCCTTCCAACTCTGTTAATCTGTATGTAAGTTTGTATTGTTTCTGTGCTGACTACATTCCTGCAGTTTAGTTATTGCAACTAAGTATTCTCCTGTTAAATGGTTCTTGGTTGTCTACCCAGAGCTATTAACTGAAGGGAAAGAGAAGGAAAAAACCCCCTCTCTTTCACTTTATTCCGCCCCCCCAAAGTTTTAAAGGGGCTAGAATTTTTCTGCTGAGGAAATGGCTGTGTGGTTATTTCTTTTTTTTTCTTTTCCCTTCCTTTGGTTAATTACAAATGAGCAGGAACATCTGAGGTGTGTGTGAGCTACTGGAATTGTTAGGCAGGCAGCCATGACTATTCAGCCAGTTCGCAAAACTCCACAAAGAATTAACAAACGGTTCTCCCGAAACAGTGCGAACCGGCTGAATCCCACCACTGGTTGTAACATTTCATAAGGCCATTCTTGAATTTGATGCCCATGGTTTGTTTGTTTTTTTTACCATCCTGGTGTCCTCTAAATATGTTCAAAACAAGGGAGGTAGTGAATTGATGGACAGGGACAAATGCCACTCTTGCTGCTGGTCCAAAAGACAGAGCAAAGATGGATGAATGGAATCCTGTGCCACATTACTTATTGCTGCTGCTACACCTTCTACATCAGCACTGGATGAGAAAACAGTGTGGTAGAAATGTGGAAGACCACTGTTTATTCCGAGGAGCTATTGACATATTTTGATTTCTCTTTCCTAATCTCCCTTCCCCCTTCTCCTTCCTATTAAGAAAAGTCTAGGTGTTTAGAACTCATTCTGAACTAACTTATTGGTTTTTTTACTCTTGTTTACTGAATAAAAGAGAAAGGGCTGGGCATTGGGGGTCAGATAGCTGTAGTCTATGAAAAATCTCAGACTTTCGGTTCCCATCCTCAGAGTCATGCGTCATCTGGTCAAGATCAGGTTTTATAGTCTCATGACCATAGCAGGGCCATGAAGTCATGGTGCCAGGTTTCGATAAAAAAACTTCTTGTTGTTGTTTGTCGGAAGCTTCTGCACAAAACCCAGCACTGGGTACTATGGAAATTGGCCACCCTTAAGGTATCTCTGCTGTCCTTATTAAGGAGCTCTTGGCAGCTTGTAAGAGATTTGGGTATCACCTTGCTTGGTATGTATGCCTTTTATGTGATGCTTTTAAATCTGTTTGCTTGAACTAATAATAAAGCTTAAAGTTTCTTTATTCGCTGGTGTGCTCATTGCCTCTGGAGCCAAAAGAACCAATTGCCTGGGCACCTGATCACTGCCCTGACACTTGGCAAAGCAAGCAGTAGCTGAGTTTGTCTCAGTTGTTGGATGGAGCTGCTGGCACTTGTCAGCCAAGATTTCTATATTGCTGGATAATGGAGAGAGGAATGGGATATCCAGGGGGATATTATGGCAGCCTTATTTACATGTTCTGCATTCAGAAGAAGTTTTTTTGTCTAATGTAGATTAATTTACCTAATGTAAGCAAACATAAACTACATAGAATTTATCAGAGGACCACTATAAAAAGCTAAACCAGTTAATAAATGATTCAATTTCTCAAGGCAGCTCTAATCCCACTGTGGCAATCTGAGATAACTTGATTCAGAGACTGTTTCAACTACAAATCACAAAATAGGTTTGTGACTATTAATACTTCAATATCAAAGTCTTTAAAATGCAAACAACAATTTACTTCATCAGGTTGCTAAAGAGAGGAAGAAGGCAGAAAATTTGAAATGGAAGAATGTGTTAAACTATGAAATACACGGTATGAACTAATAATCAGACAGAAAGCAGAATGAGAGGTGGTCAGATTCATAACTGAACTGTTTGTGTCATTGTGTAAGTAATTTATTTATTTATTATTTATTTATAAATAAATTTTTTATACCACCCTTCTCCTGAAGGACTCAGGGTGGTGCACAGCCAAAAATCGAAAACAAAATATGTAAATTTAAAACTGTGTTAAAAAGTATTAAAAATTTAACCCACTTCATTAAAACCAAACGATCCATTTAAACTTAAAAATTAAACTTAAAATTAATCTTGGTATTTAGGCCAGCCTAGCCTAAGTAATAAAGTATTCTCTGTTGGAAAAAAACAGAGGTGACTTATCTCTGCAAAACTCTTCCCTATCTACAAATGCAAAAACACCGGATTAAAGATTGAGTAATTTGTCAGGTGAGGGATCTAGAATAGCATTGCTTGGAAAGCTGTGTGGTGAACAAGGCTTACAGAACAAGGCTTTCCAAATAAGGCTACTTCTGTGATACATTTTCAAGCACTGTGAGTTGTGTACAAAATTCTCTTCCGCCCAGTCCCTTCCTGGGCAACCAATGTTTCCCTATTTAAAAAAAAAAAGATAAATATCCTAGTTACTATAAATATATCAATATGGGATTCTGTGGCTTCTTCTTTCACTATGGAAGTATCATGTCATCATGTTTTCAAAAGGGCTACAAGAGGGAGTATCTGACATTCCCTATGCTCAGCTTTCTAAAAATACTCCATTCTCTAGCCAAGGATTAAAGTGATTTTGCAAAGCAATTGCCCAGAATATATTTTTAATCCTTACAATAAACTTGACAGCCTACAGAGCTTCCGTAGCAGCTTCTGATTTTGGTAATGCTCCCATTATGGACTAAGGACAGAACTGATGCTGGGGTGTGAATGGGGAACAATTTGGAGCAACAACAATATCACAAATAAAACAACAGAGAGATGTAAAAAATAAGAGATCCCATAAATACTTTACCTTTGAAAAATAACCCCCAGAAGACTCATTGGAAGTTGCAATTGGTTAAGGGTGGCCTATAAATGTAAAAAGTAAAAAATATTTAATTTACACAGTAAAAATCGCAAGCATTTTTAAGAACAAGCATGTTTTGAACACAAATTCCGCACTGAATTGCCTGTGACATGGCATTGGTGCAAACCTTTCCTGAAAGGTTTGTCAACTATGTTGTAACTCAAGGTTGGCTGGTCTATCAAAAAAAGATCAAGCACAGACAAAACTAGCTACCAGTAGCTAAGTGGGAGAGCAACAGGAAATATCAGACTTCATGTCAGACCAATAAATTGAAAACACATTCTGGAACAAAACAAAGGCAATCATATCTGCGTATGCTTAACTAGGAGTTAAGTTCAACTTGAGGGAGATTTAGTATTTTCTTTCATTTGAATCGTTGATAGGTTAATAACAGTACTGCATATTCTGTAATTTCCCTAGCCATTCTATTTCTGTGAGAATATTTTAGGAGAATATTTTCCTGGCAGAGTGAGAAATTCTTACACTTATCTTAGTTAAAGGAAACTGAAACGTAGCATATTCTTACTATCTTTGTGATGATGTTATCCATTCAGTCATGTCTGACTCTTGGTGACTGTATGGGACAAGTCACTCCCCATCTTCCAAACTTGCTCTACTTTCGGGTTTTTTTTTTAATGCTCTGGCTAGTGTCAGCTTTGATGGTATCCAGCCACCATGTTATTTGATGGCCTGGTTTCCTTTTACCGCTAACTCTTCCAAACATAATTAATTCAGCAGTTTGCAGCCTGCCTGGTTTCATATAAATCTTAGTAAAGAACATTATGAAAGAATACCTCTTATGGGATATCTTCATATCATGGAGTTTGGGGTCGTCAGCTCTGGCTAGTAGTTAATTCTGGAGGAAGAGAGAGAAACATAAAGGCATATCACAATATAGATTGAATATTTGAATATTTTGTATAGATTGATTTCGGCTCAGATTAGAAAGATTGAAATTCTCATGGGAAAACTGAACTGTCTTTTCTTGTCCATAGCTCTAGAGCATAAAGGTAATCATTAATGTATCTCAAGAGACTTTAGGGCTAGACGCTAATAAACCAATGTTGGGTATTATGATGCCTTTGTGCAGCTGTGGCAGTGCCACATTTTTAAAAATAAGTGTATTTCCAAATAATTTCCTCCAAAATTTGAAGAAATTTTCCATATGGATCCAATGCCTCAGTTTCATAACATCCATGGTAGTCATGTTTGGTAATTCCTTCTGGAAGTCAAAAGTATTCTATGCCAAATGCAGACTATTGATGCATTTTGTCTGAGAAACAGGTCAGTGTAACCAAATGCTTCAATCTGACAGCTCTTCTATAAAAGGATTCTGGTGAAGAATTCTGAAGAAAGCTTCAGACCAAATCACCATTGTTATTGTTAGCTGTGAAGCCATGTCCGACCCATCGCGACCCCATGGACAACGTTCCTCCAGGCCTTCCTGTCCTCTACCATCCTCTGGAGTCCATTTAAGCTCACTCCGACTGCTTCAGTGACGCCATCCAGCCACCTCATTCTGTCGTTCCCTTCTTCTTTTGCCCTCCATCTTTCCCAGCATTAGGCTCTTCTCCAGCGAGTCCTTCCTTCTCATTAGGTGGCCAAAGTATTTGAGTTTCATCTTCAGGATCTGGCCTTCTAAAGAGCAGGATTGATCTCCTCTAGGACTGACCGGTTTGATCTCCTTGCAGTCCAAGGGAGTTGCAGGAGTCTTCTCCAGCACCATAGTTCAAAGTAAATCACCATAATATCAGCTGGGAGCTGGGTTATATCTGGCTCAGTTGCAGCTACCGAAGCTTAAAATCATGATGCTGTTCTGTTTTGTGGTGGTTAAGACTCCAGTTCCACCCTTTTTCCTCCTTTCCCAACTTCAAATCTTGTCAGGGACAAAAGAAGTAGGGATGAAATTAAGGGAATCGAATGACTGGAATACAATGCTCAGCTACTAGATTTTTTTTCTTTCCCTGTTGCACATAGTGGATTTAAGGAATTTTCAAATCTGCAGTAGCTTGAAGCAAGATGGTAATTTTCTTTCCTTGTTCTCATAAGTACAGGTTAGCAATGTTAAGCAATGTTGATTACATTTCAATTACTTCTGAAGTTTGGGGTAATGAAAATAGTAATGGTGCAAAAATGCCCTATAATTGCCCAAACAAAGGGTATCCAGTTTCCTAGTGCAGTGTGTGGGAATTCTCTGGACAGGAATATCCAGTAGTGATCTTGATCAGGCAGTTTAGGATTGAAAGCTCACTTGAAAGCCAATCTAAATCCTATCATTGGGGGAGAAATGGCTGGTTCTGGAGTGACCAGGACCAGGCTGTCATTATCTCAATAACAGGATCAACAATGAGCGGCCATCCCAGAATCTACATGTGTAAAACTGGTAATCATACCTTGTAAGCAATGATTATAACACAGAACATGATTTTTGATGACCTAACATGATCAACTTCTACAATCCTTCCCAAGTGTGCATGAATCATTTGGACTCATTAATTGGATCCAGAGTAATACACTAGACTTGAGCAATTCTTTTGCAGATTGAAGGATAAGAATGCATCAGCAGATGTTACTTCTCCTTATCTGTCACTTTAGTCTTGGAATGTCTGGAATTGGGTTGTGAATCTTCTTTTCAAGCACAGCACATTCCAAATACTTTTTCCTCTTGATTAAATGTACAGCAGAGAGTGGAAAAGTTATTTATTTGTATTATACTCTATTCAACTGACAATGTTTGCCCATTGAATGCTATGTTGTTTAGAAGATTTCTTTTCCTTGTAACATCTAATGTATATACAATATTTTAGGTGGTTGAGAGAAGATACCTGCTTAAGACTCCTGAGATGCATCCATACAGACTGGGTAATGCATTTTTGCAAGACACTCCCTTTTCAGACTACGTTGTTCCTTCTGGTATTTCTCAGGACTGGGCCAATTGAATGTTGGAGCTTTCTCTTCCACCTTGCTGATAGCAACTCTTATTTTGTCACTTTCTTTAATTACGTCAGTATTATTTCTTTGCTTCAGTGAGTGGCAGCACCTTGTCAGGTCTTGGAAGCTAAATAGCTCAGGCCTGGTTAGTACTGTGATGGAAATTAATAGGGATTTTCAGAATTGCAACAGGGAGTTTAAACACAACTATAAAGTCTTCAATAGAGCTCAGTTTTAACTGAAGAATTTTAGTTGCTACACAGTACTGGTGACCAATGGAACATTTATTGATAAGCTACAAGTACCTGTAGTATGCCTACAGCAGGTGGCAGCCTCTTAGGATGCTAAGCAAGGTCACATCCTGTTAATGCTTAAAGATTACTAGTAAATATTAGTGCCATAGGCAAAATTGGGAAATAAAAAAATCCAGGAGGCTGAGATAAGCCCTTTCTATACTGCTGCTAAGAAAACTGACCAGAAATCATGGAAATGTTCTGATTGTGACCTCCTAAGATATAAGTTTAATAAAAATAATTACCATTCTATATTTTCCTCATTTCAGACCAACTTTCCAACCTTACTATTAGAATAAATCCTGATATATATGAATATTGTCATCAGGGACACATAAGCAGGAAGTCAGGATCTGATTGAGATAGGACAAGAGTGTTTTCTCTTTTTATTCAACCTTGTAAGACAAAAATAAGCAGTTGGAGTACCAGCCAAACCTTATCAAAGTAAATAAGCACTTTTACTTTTTAGCTTCAACATTACTAGTTATTTTGCTTCTTTTGCTTCAACATTGCTAGTGAACAATTTCCCACCTCCCAACTGATAGCCTAGCACAGTCTAAAGTAAAAATATCACATTTTTTCTGGACCTGTTTCAAATGTCTTAAAAACTTTCTAAGCAATTTTTAACACAGTATGACATATATTTACATATGATTTAATTTGAATGCATTCCTAACATATATGAGCACAGACTGTTACTTGTATCCTGAGTCCCTAGGGTACTCATTTTTTTGGTTTTGCTCATATTTATCACTCTAGGTCTAAGAAAAGAGCTTATGTAAGTCATTGGCAATGTACCATCCACTCTCAGCTTGAAGAGATAATAGGTGATAGGCTGTTTAATTCTTTGGCAGGTAAACCTTTGATCTTCTTATCCCAGCTATAGGGTCATTTAGTTGGGTGTCCTCTTCAGCACTTTTATCCAGGGCATGCCCTCAATTGCTTCAGTGAATCTTGTCCTGTTTCATCAGAACTCTATTAATTGGTGGAAATTGCTTGGTCCATTTAAGGTTTATAAGCCAGCCTTTATTTTGGATATAAACCAACAATTCAATATTTGATCTTCAATAGCTATTAGCACTGCCTATTTCATTTTTGCCAGAATAGCTCTTCAGATGTCAGCCAGCATCTGCATTATTCAGCTTCTTCTCCCCCCCAATCCTCTCTGATCTTAATGTGGTCTCTGGACATTTCTAAGCCTTCCTATTTTCAGAACTTATCAGCAAGCAAAGCACAATGCTGGAAGAAGAGAATTTGAGTATTCCCTCTCCAGAATTCACAAGCTGAAGGAGTCCATGACTAATCAGTACCAAAGCATGGCTAACTTTTGGCTTGTCAAAGTTACTACTTTTGAGTTGTGATGCTTCTCTGAATTTGATATCAATTGGATATAATGGCTGAGTTTATAGATCCATAAACTATAGATTTTCAAATCATAATTTTTAAGCCAGGGTCAAAGAACTTTTTGTGATCATGAATTGCATTCATCTTTCTGAATGGTGTAATGGGATAATGTGTCAAAACAAACAAATCATAAGACATAGTAAAGCTGGTCAATGAACATTATCAAGTAAAATTTTCCGTGATATTAAACTAAACGACAAGGAAATTTTTCCTTCTTAAATGTCAGTATGCTTTTAAACATCCAGGTGAAAAGTCTTATAAGATGACTAAAATTTCAAAGAACTGTATCTAGACCAGGAGTCTCCAATCTTGGCAACTTTAAGACTTGTGGACTTCAACTCCTAGAGTTCCTCAGCAAAGCTGGCTGAAGAACTCTGGGAATTGAAGTCCACAAGTCTTAAAGTTGTCAAGGTTGGAGACCCCTGGTCTAGACCCTTCCAGTGTGGATTCAGTCTTGGTCATAATATCAAGACTGCTTTGGTTTCACTTGTTGATGACCAATGGAGAGAACAGTATGTTAATTTGAGTCCTCCTTGATTTCTCAGCAGCTTTCAATAACATCAACCATAGTATACTTCTGGACCAGTTCAAAAAGTTGGCAGTTGGAAGCAGTGGCTACAAAAGTGCTCCTCTTTTCTCTGGGATTGGTTCCAAATGTATTGGTGGGAGGTGAGCACCAATCCTAAACCTTGCTCCAAGGGTTCTATCCCCCCCACCTGCTTTTAATGAAGAGTGAAATCATTTGGCCAGGTGAAATCACTTGGGCACAGCTCAAGTATCATAGTACCCATGATACTAAATTTTATTTCTCTGCTCTTGCTGTCCAAGTAATACTGCCAACATTCTGTTTAATGCCTGGAGGCTGTGGCTGCTTGGATAGGAAAGAAGAGTCTTCAGATTAATCCAGGCAAGACTCAGTGGATGAGGGGTTTTGGGGGTGGACTTACCCAGAAAGCGAAAGTTTCCATTTTTGGTTTGGGGAAATGCCTCCTCAGACTTGGCATGCAATTTGGAGTTCCTTTTGGGTCCTCGAGGTTCCTGTTGAAAAGCAGTTGGCAGCTACAAACATGAAGTCCTTTGCAAAACTCCATCTGGTCACCAGTAGTTCCTGTTCCTGAACCTGGGAACCACTGTTCTTTGTTAATCATCACTTCTCAGTGGACTACTTCAATGTGCTCTACTTGGGGTTGCCTTTGAAAACCATCCAGAAACCGCAGCTGGTCCAGAAAGAAATAGCTTTGTAATTCTTTAATATTAAAATGAGAAGAGATCTAGGCATAACTGCAAAATACAATCTACTCCAACTTCGTCCCCACAAGCTTTGCTTGGTTGCATATGTAGTACTATACAGCTATTTCCACAGGGCAGTTGTAGAATGAAAAAAAAGAAAAGAAACCAAAGGTTAATCCTGATAAGTTTATCAATCCTGTGAGTTGGGAAATTGCTGATGTGGCTAGAAGTAAACAACCAATCTTTGAATTACTGCCGATACAATATTTATATAGGGCTGCCTCATGATTAAAAATAAAATGAATAATGTATTGCCATCAGGATCCAACAACTATTCTTTCTCACTTGCTGTGCAACATCTTAACATTAATTTAAACCGTTAATAATTTATTTGCAGTGCCATTTCATTGCAGCTGGTTACTTTGAGGAAGTGTGACCACTTTTGTCATTATTCTGGTGTGATGTAGTTTATAGGCTCAAAGGTCATTCTCCTATAATGTCTCCTTAAAATACTGGGCCTTCAAATACATTGCAGTGATCTTGTTCTCATTCCTATCCCACTGATTTTGTATTCAGGATTGAAAAGAAAGGACTGATCTGGTAAGACTTCTTCTTTCTCCACACCTTAAATATTACAAACCTCTGTCATCAGGGTAGGTCCTCCTCACTCGGAGAGCACCAAATAATTTCTCAAGAATACGTTCACTGTTCAGCATGTCCGGTCGTTTTCCCTTTCGTAATTGCTCGAGGTTTCCATTTTTGCCGCAAGATGGGGCTGTGCTTCGGGCAACCTTAATGGCTAACCCCGGTTCGCTTCCACCACTGCGCGGAGGCTCCTGAACTCCCAACCTGACCGCCGCGATTTAATTTCGCGAGGCAGCCCCGGCTGCCCACGCCGAAGACCGGCTTCCTCTTTGCTCCAGGAACAGCTGCTTCCCCCCCCCCGCCTAGCGGTCAGCAAGGGCTATTCCGGACCCGGCCAGGGAGGAGAGAGGAGGGCCCATCAGCGCTGGCAACACAGCAGCCAGGCTGGGATCACATCTTCCCAGCCAAAACTACCCAGCTGTGCTGAGCCGAGCTGTGGACCCTTAGACCAGGAAGTGCTTGTGCAACCCACCCGCTCAGCCTCGCCTGGCGCCGGAGGGGCTGCCCTCCGCCCGATTTCCTTGCTAGCTGGGAAAGCAGCTGGGCCTTCACTTACTGGACCTCTCAGCCAGCAGTAGGATGGCTTCAGGTAGGGAAGACCCTTCGCTGTTTTGAAACAAAGTAAGTTCCGGACTAGCTCTTTTCTTTTTTCCTCTCCCCTGTCACTTCTTTTCCTTTGCCCAATCGCCTTCCTGCAGCTACTACCTCGATCTGGTTTCTTCACGTTCCATCTCTCCTAATTGCCGCTCGGGCTATTACAGGCGCCGAGGATTAAAACCCTTCGGGAGGCACCAGCCTGCTTCTCTTTGAGCCACGCTGCGCGCATCCCCGGCTGGAAAGTTCTCAGCTCTGTCCCCTTGGCTATCCCGTCAGCGGGGAGGAGTCTACTGGCCTCGGGAGTTTCCGAGGCGCAAACAACGCCGGCGAGGTGCTTTTTTAGAAACAACCCGGTGAAAGTTTAAGAAGTCGTTCGGCAAGACATAAAGCAGTGTTTCTCAACCTTGGTAGCTTGAAGATGGGTGGACTTCAACTCCCAGAATCCCCCAGCCAGCAGCGC
>JANHZT010010283.1:181801-192644 GCA_032468215.1 Stegonotus admiraltiensis
ACCTTGAGCCTGGTGAGATTTGAACTTGCAGTAATTGCAGGCAGCTGGTGCTACTTAACAGCACTTTAGTCTGCTGTACCACCAAGGCTCTTGAGGTATTTGGGTTCTTCTTCATCGCTCTTAATTGCTCATGGATATCCTAATTTTATTTTTCATGCTTAATTGCCTGGATCAGGTTGGTAGCGTCAACAAGATGTAAACAGGGGCATCGCTGCCACATCGGCTAACGGAATTCTCATGGGTTATGTATTTCTACCCTCTATCTCACTTCACTTCATTCTGTCAATACAAAATATATGCATATAATATATTCTATTTGGACATAAAATCATCATGAGGCTCCATCTCTGTTTTCCCTTTTGCAAAGTGACAACGATATTAGTCTTCTATAAAGCCTTTTAAGCCATATAATAAAGCTGTGTTCATTTCATTTCGATAACAGTTTGACTAAGTAGAGCAAAGTGCGGCGAATTAATATGGATGCTCAATCAAAGCTCACTAAAATAACTATTTTCTCCCACACAATGCTGCGGCAAAATTATCTCCCATTATCAAAAAGGGTTCTGAAAGCAGCTGTGATTAGAAGGGGGGAATACCTGAATTAATTTGCACCTAATATGTAAAATGCTTGATAAATGTTTTGATAATATTTTAGGGCTTCAATCCTTCTCTGGTTTCTTTTCCCCCCAGTATCTAATATCTTTTACTCCATCAGGAAACTTCAAGCTGGCAGGAAGTTGCAAATAGGTAGGGTAAAACAAGCCTGAATCTTAATGAAATCAGTTGCACAAAACACAAAACAAGCAAAACCACTCCATCATGTGTAAAGATATTACCCTTGAATCTTAAATGAAATACAGGTAGTCTTAAATGAAATACAGTGGTGAAATCCTGCTGGTTCTGTCCGGCTCGTGTGAACCGGTAGTGGCAGCAGTGTGAGGCTCCGCCCACCTGTCCAGACGTTGTGACTTCCTGGTTTTAACGGAGAAGAGGAAGTCAACCCATTCCCCAAAGCACAAGAAGGCAGGACAAGAATCAAGGAGAGAAGCAACTTAGAACTAAGGAGGAATTTCCTGATAGTGAGAACAATTAACCTGTGGAACGACTTGCCTCCAGAAGTTGTGAACTCTCCAGCACTGGAAGTTTTTAAGAAGATGTTGGCTAACCATTTATCTGAAGTGGTGTAGGGTTTCCTACCTAAGCAGGGCGTTGGACTAGATGACCTCCAAGGTCCCTTCCAACTTTGTTATTCTATTCTATTCAATTGTCCACAAGTTGTTTCTATGGGAAAGTAAATTAATGGAGTAATTTTTCAAAATGCCAGACACATTGCAGTACTGTGATATCACGCTATACTTAACTTAGGGTCATTATTTTGATATTTCTGTGGTTAAAAAAAAAACAGCATTGAAGTAGGGCAGACTTTTTCACAGATGACGTTCAATTTTCTTGCCTTGAACTTGCAACTGTCCGGAACTGAGAAAACTTAATTCCTTCCATTTTTTCTGCCTATCTGGGGCATAAATTGCTTCCATTTTGCAAATGACAAACTACCTTCAATCAATATTTTAAAATGGAAGAAACAAATGTTAGACCCACCTTACGCACCCGAGTCAAAATTATACGTGTATATAAAGCAACCGGTGACATTTTCTGATGTTATACAAGTGAGAACAAAATGAACGATATTTTCTTATGCTATAATTAGTCTGCAGCTGAATCTTCTCAGCTAGGTTAATTAACATCCAACACATTTCCCTATTCAAATAAGTAAAATCTGAACAGAAAATCTGTTTTGATTCTGTTAAATCTGAGAAAGCTTTGCATTGATCAAACAAAAGACTTTCTCTACTAGGATCTTGCTACCTGGACAGTTTGTATTATTGTAAGTTCATTTTTTAAAAAAAAAATCATTCACATCACATCTTTGGATTCCTGAATCAGAATGATTTGCTCATAGTCACTCGTGTCTTGGTCATCTCCCAGGTAGACTACTGTAATGGGGTCTACATGGGGCTGCCCTTGAGTATCTGGAAGCTTCAGGTGATGCAGAACGATGTGATGAGGATGTGGGTGAGTAAATGTGCCCCTGGAATGACACATGTTACACCTCTGCTCTGGGAGCTTAATTGGTCTGCCAGTTTGGTTTCAGGACTAATTCAAGATGCTGGTTCTCCTCTTTAGATTGAGATTAAAATAAACTTTATTGTCATTTTCCTGTACACACAGATGTAAAGAATTCCAGGAAAAAACCAAGTTATAAAACCATATATAATTGGCTAGGTTGGCATCCATCCTTTGACTTCTGACCATTCTTACCATGTTTCCCTGAAAATAAGACCCAACTGGAAAATAAGCCCTAGCATGATTTTTCAGGAAGCTCGTAATATAAGCAGTGGTGGGATTCTGCCAGTTCTGTCCGGTTCGGGCAAACCGGTAGTGGTGACTGCGGGAGGCTCGGTCCAGCCACCCGGATGCAATGTGTGAACACACAGCATGGGAAGGTTGTGTGCATGTGAATTGGTAGGGAAGGTAAGTGAATCCCACCTCTGAATATAAGCTCTACCCCCAAAATAAGCCCCAGTTAAGATCATCAGGTAGACGGATGCATTTAGTACCGTATTTCCCTGAAAATCAGGCCTAACCAAAAAATAAGACCTAATGCATCTTTTGGAGGAAAAATTAATATAAGACCCGGTCTTATTTTAGGGAAAACATTGGGATCAATCAAGAACATTTGTAGCTCAGGATTGAACTGCAGGGTCTCTGGTGCTCTCTGAGCTTGATTGTTTTCTTGCAGATGTTTCATTACCAAACCTTACTAGCACTGGTGATGTTACCGAGTTTAAGGCAATGAAACATCTGCAAGAAAACAACCAAGCTCAGAAAGCACCAAGAACCATTCTTACGTTTGGCTTCATTAGGTTATTTTTTACGGTTGAAAGGAGAACAACAACAATTACTAGCACCAGGGGATGGACACTTTCACAAAATAGAGAACGGTGATCAAAGAAGCAGAAAGCCCTCCTAACAGAATCTTGGATCAAGTCAAGGAGTCCCTGAAAGCATGGTCAGCTTCAAAGTGGTCTTTTTTTCACCTCGTTACAGTGAGATCTATCAATAGCCATCTTACAAATTCGTCTAAAACAGAAGAGCCATCTGGAAAGGGCCGTTCCTTTCATCTTTGACAAATGTGCGATGTTGCCCGGATGAATTCCAGGAAAGAGGATTTTGCACCTTTTCAAGCACCGTTATGGAATCTGTAGCCCGCATATCTGTTTCACTGCCTCGGTTTTATGTGCACACCTACCTAGTTCAATGTTCTTCCCACTTTTGTCTCAACAAACTTGTTAAGGAAATCTGCAGAGTATCCCTTGAGTAGCAAGGGCGTGCACATGAAAGCGATTGAGAGTAGTTATGAATAAGCACAGTCGCCACACAGATAAACTGAATTGTGATATATTTTACTTTCAGGAAAAAGAAAGCACAGTCCGATAAACAGTCCAGGTCATACACATAGAAATCAGGTAATAGCCAGAATGATCGTCCAGGGATAATCCAATAACAAAGTCTTCTTACCAGTCATTTTAGTCATTCAAAGTAAACAGTTTTTCTGGAGTTGCAAACAGTAGCATACAGCGATATCAGAAAGCAAGAACAGCAAAGAAAACAAACCATGTTTCTAGCTCCCTCTTAAGGACATTAGCAACAGAGCTAACCAATCAGGACACAGTATGATGCAATACATCAGTCTTAAAGCTACATTGATAGTTTATATATTGCCAACCCAACAAATTAGGTAACAGTCATTTCCTAACAGCTGCAGTGGTTCACTTAACAACTGTGGAAAGAAAGGTGGTAAAATGGGGCAAACCCCACTTAACAACTGTCTTGCTTAGCAATGGAAATTATGGGCTCAATGGTAGTTGTAAGTCGAGCACTACTTGTATTTGGAAACAGTTGTCTTACTTTTCAGGGAACATATTGTTAATCTTTCATTTTCATCTCTGGTACCTTTTTTTGGGCAGTACAGCCTTTCTTTATGACATGCTGCAACATACAGGGAATATAGAAGACAGAACTCATATCTCCTGTGCAGATCTGTTGTGGAATCAGGTCAAACTTCAGTCAAAGACCATTCATTCCTGCATTTCAGCTGTCTTATTCATATCTAGCAAATAAGTGTTCTGCATATTTCTGAGAACATAAGCTTGCACAATCCAAGCATGCAGAAGTGTTTTGTTTGAGTAAAGGCCCTATAAAACTGGATATTTTAGTTTTGTTTGGATTTTATTCCTGGTCTTTGCAAGGCCAGTTCACTAAAAATATTCTTTTTAGTGTTTCTCTTTTAAACTGTCAAGAACAGGCAACTGCTTAGAGCAACCTTGTAGCCAAAAGGTTTTGACATATAATTTTGCAGCGGCTGGTTGGCTGCATTAAGCTTACTCATGAATTTTTAAAACGACCTTGAGATTTCTGCAATGGTGCCCTATCTTATTTAAATCAGGGCTCCACTGAGGGTTTTCATATGTGAGACTTACATTTACATTTCCTTAGATTGTTCTGTGTGAGGCATGCAGAAACTTAATTGAAACAATTTCTTTTGTTGCTGCAACATCAACAATAATTATTTGCTCCAGAGACACTATAAGTGTTATTCAAACTTGCTTTTTAGTCTTATGGTAATTAGCTTGCTGCTTAGTGCCTTTTACAATTACATGTTTGGAAAGTGTTCAGCGTGTCCACTCTAAAATGTTGACCATTTTCCAGTAATTGTGAAACAATATTTATTTTTTAGGGAAATGGTATAAGCAAAAGACCAATTTTTACAGTACTTGAACTAAACTAAGCAAGCAAAATTGTTGTATATGTAGCTTGGAAAGTAGGCAAGTTTTTGATGAATGCTTTGTTCAGAACTATTTGTAATATTCTGTTCATTCCATGGTCCCAAAGATACATTACAGTTTCCCTAACTTCGGAATGTTCAGATGATTGGATGATATTTCCTCAATTCCGGGGCAAGAACTCTTTAGTAGGTAAATGAAAATTATGGCAGTTGTTATCCAGCATATCTGGAAGGTACCATGTGGGGTAAAGTTGGATTCTTCAAAATCCATATAAAAATATCACTTTTTAACTTTTTACATCATTCCCTTGCTCATGCTTGTAAACAGATCCTAGAACTGATGTATGTTTGAAAACAAAAAATAAAAACAGATGAAAAGTGTAATATATTTCAAATAACTTTCTAGCAAGTCAATATAAAACATTGGTCCTTACTACAGGTAGGAGGTGAAGGTGGTTGCAAAGAATCCACTGGGAATTAGATCGTGGCTTATTATTTTCAGCAACAGGAATTTAATTCCTGTTTAGATTGCTCAGCTTCTATATGTAGACAGCTTTACATCTTGCACTAAGGTAATGCATTGTGTGAACTCAGCTATGAGATCTGCAAATGTCCAGATGATTATGAGGTGGCAGCAAAAGCTTGGAATGTTCTGTATCTGTTTATTGCCTTATGGCGATCTGAATTTTTGCAGCACCTGCATTAAGCAGTCCTGAATGATGAACTGTGAATCTAGCCTTGTGTGCCCATGTGAACATCATCAGGGTATTCCTGTAAGTTTCCAGATAGAATTTGCTTGAGAGGGTTTTCATCTCTGATGCCTGGCTGCCTTTGAAGGGAGGGAAATGAGATGCTTGTCACTGTGACACTCCAGGCCTTTTATATCTGGGAAAGAGACTTCCATGTCATCCAGAGCACTCCTCTTCCCACTCGGAAGAGACAGCAGCTCCTTGGAGGTCATTGTTAATAAATATTCAGTGACTACAGCTCTTGGAAATAACGTTTGCCCTGCTTCCACCCTCAATCTGCCTCTATTCTCTGCAGATTTTTGCCTTTTTTCTCCCTGTCATATCATAAAACCAAACTTCATTGGGAATTTCAATTCCCATTTGGCTTAACATATTTGGTAAAGATTATGGCAGCTGTGTAAGTTAGATAATGCAGAATGCCTGATGATTAGAAGTGGCTTGTTAGAATGTTTTAGTGACTGCTTTAAGCCTTTGGATGCTAGGTGGAATGGATTTAGGAGGTAGGATTGAATATCACACAGGGTGAAAAGTGAAAACTATGTGGAAAAGAATATATTAGACTGCTTTTTAACAACCCTCAAGGAAAAGAGAGCAGATTTGTTTGTTTATTTTAGTTGCATGTGTGTGTGCACAGACATGTGGACATATGCTTAAAGTCAGAACAGCTTTTTGTTTTTGGAGGCTCACCTTTTCCTTACTACCCCCAAATGACCGGTATGTGGTGCTGTGTGCTTTTACTTTTGGAAATCCCGGTGCATTGGCATTCCACTGTAGGGTGAAAGACAGAGTGCCTGAAAGAATGCCATAACCCTCTCTGGTACTTCAAGGGTTAATTCTTCCTTACTTTGAGATTAGGAATTAGCTTGGCTGGCTGACCATTGGTGGCTTCTTTCAGTTGTCTGTTGCTCTGCCTGTCTCTTGGCAGTGGCTGCAATTTTGGGACTGTCTCCTCCCTCTCCCCCTATGTAGCTGTGATTGGTACAGCCCAAGCCGGCTCCAAGGCTGGAATCCTATGGGATTGTAGCTCAGAGAGAGAAACTATGAAATACTGGTGGCCTCAGTGACTGTAGCTTCCTCCTCTATCGCCCCAGGTATATCCTGGAGATCTCTTGGCCCATGATTGGATAGAAGACCATGGGATGCCCCTTCTTTAATTTGTCAGCTTCTTGGTTTCCAGGTGGAAAGAGCTGTTCAGTGAGGTCTTGATATTGCCAGGTCTGTAAATGCTTGAAACCCTTTTTTCCCTTCTCTTTTTTCCTAGGGAAACTAATTGACTTGAGCCAGTGAATCTTTTTATTGGTATGGAGTAAAGAGATGCTTGACAAGTCAGTCTCTTGTAAAATTGAAGTGACAATATCTGTGCTGGGGTGGAGGGGGGAGATGCCTTGTAAGGCTTTTGACAACATAGGAAAGAAGAACTTGTTCATATTGCTGCTGGAAGTAAATGTCTGATAGTAATTGGATAGTTATTGGTAAGTTCTCTCTCTGCTATTTAGGTATGTTGGAGTTTATGCTGAGAAGGGGAATGTGTTTCAAAGGAGAGGGAGGAGAGATTTGGGTAAATAAGAACCCAGGTTAGCAGTTCTACAAATTCATTCAAGGTGGTTCCAATTACCAACCTAATTTGGGCAAATATATTCATCTCCTTCTGGAGAAGATATGTGGGGGAACTTTAAGACATGGCTCTTAGAGTTGACCATAACTATCCATGCATTTTTGTACAAAATGCATTTTCTTTCTCTTTTCCGTGCAGAAAAACCCATGTATTGAGAAACCAGTGGGGTCCTCTTTGATTTCTGAGTTAGACTTAGACATCATCTCTTCCAAAAAGCACATGTGTTGATAACCACATCAGTTCCTTGTTTTGTGCTTAATTTTTGTTAGGGTTGATTCTTCTTGCAAGTTATTGCAATATTCTGAGTAAACTTTATGATGATGACTTTTCTTGACTTTTCCTTTGCAACACAGCTAGGGAAAAAAATTCCTGTTTGATTATCTAGTCAATTTCAAATTTGTCCTCTGTTTTTTTTCCCCACCTAACTTTTATAGCCAAAGCCACTTTTCTCCCCACTCTTAAAAAAATGTTTTTGAACCATCGTTCCAAAGGCAAGAAGAGTAGGGTACTAATGGCAAGATATCTGTCAGTTTGGTCTTTTAAAAAATAAAGAAAGATAGCTTGTTCTTGTACAGTTTAAGAATGTATCATCTTTGGAATAGATACAATTTTGATTACAATAAAATTGTATGGATAATACATAAAATTGAATGGAGCAGTAATAAGAAAATCATGGCTTATAGCTAGACATAACATTTGCTTACACAGAAATGGAAATGGGTATGTTCAGTGGGAATGCTACCTTTTTAACTCAAGTTGAGTTAGACAATGAACTTGCTCTATATAGTGCAGAATAGCACCGCAACCTGAAATAAATGGCAACTCACAGAAAAAGAAGCTTCCAAACAGGTACATCATTTTGTATTTTCAGCATTTTTATACCAGTGGAAAAATTGCTATCTTGCTCTTCTTAGTGGATTATTTTTCAGTGAAATGAAAAAGTTACAATAGTAGGAAAACTTAATCTACCATACAGCAGTGGTCTGCAAAAGGTATTTGAGTATTTTGTGTTCTGTGACAGCATAGCTCTCAAGAAAGGTTTTATCTGGAACCAACCCTGTTTCTTAACTTATTATCAGTTGAGTTACAAGAATGATTTCTGGTACTGGAGAGAAACGAAAGTTCATAAGGAATGAGATGCTCCTTCCTGTTTAACAGAAAGCATGTTCAGTTTCTATATAGAAGAAAAAATGTAAAAATAACCACCACCAGAACACTCCCTTGATTTTATATGCATTCAGAAATAATTGTCAACCACATTTAAATCCACATTTATTTGTATATTTAAGGCAAACAATTTTAAAATAGCAGAATGCTTTAATTTTTTTCAGAATTATTGTCTTTAAGAAAATCTGACTATTTCAAGGAAGATCAAAATATTATTCTGAAAACCTTTTTATCTGGTAGTTCTTGACAAAGAAACTGTAGCTCTCTAAACTGATAGACTGTCCCTTTTTTCACAGAGAGGCCAAAATAGTGTTCTATAGCAGAAGAGTGGGAGAATATTATGCTTTTTGACTTCACAAAAAAGCTTTTTTTAATTTTTTAGGAAACACAACTCCTCTGATGTGTGTGTGGAGGATATGTGTGAATAGAGACAGCATGATTAAGTTGCATAAAACAAGAAGAATGTATGATAACACTTAAATCAGATGTAGTATCTCTCTGACAGTTGCCAAAAAGGTGTCACAATAATTTCATAATACACCTCTTGAGAAACCTCACATTTGGCATGTATCTCTATTAGCTACCAGGATTTTCAAAAGAGTGCCATGAAAAGCAATGCAAGATGAATATAATATTGACCTAGTATCTGTAGTTTTAAACTTGGTAAAGGCATTTCTTCATAAAACACGAAGTTGACATGGTACAATTTGGTCAGCCTTCTCCAGTTTAGTGCCTTCTGCATGTATTAGGACAGGAGTGTCAAACTCGTGATGACACGTCATCATGTGATGTATCACAACCTTTTTTCCCCTTCACTAAACCAGGTTGTGGGGGTGGCCAGCATATGATGCATCTGGGCTGCGGGCCACAAGCTTGATACCCTGTATTAGGACTACAGCTCCCAGAATTTTTAGCTAATGTGAATTTAAGAAGAGATGGTTCTTTCCCAAACTGGTGTCTTCTACATGTATTGGGGCTGCAGCTCCCAGAATTCCCAGTCAGCATAATTATCTAGAGCAGTGTTTCTTAACCTTGGCTACTTTAAAATGGATAGAAATGGGTAGAATTCTAGAAATTCTGGAAGTTGAAGTCTATCCATCTAAAAGTTGCCAAGGTTGAGAAATACTGGTCTAGAGGGCACCAGGGAGATGAATTAATCATGCTGTGGATAGGGCAGGAAGTAAAATAAGAATGCTTTGTCTTCATTTCTCTAAGCTGTCTGAGGGCAAGTATGTAGAGCAAGGTTTAAACCAACCAACCCCCCCCCCCTTTTTTTGCTGCAAAATTACAAGGGTGTAGCTCTGTTGGCATACTGGGCTTAGAATCAGTGCTTTTCAATTGAGAGACTGCTCGGTCAATGTGAAGCCCCATCCTGAAGCTGCTGTGAATGGGGGCAGAATGGGAGTAGTGGGAAATCTGTGTTGCTCAGGCTGCCCTTGAAGCTCACAGGACCAGCTGTACTTGACTGGGCCCCTCATGAGATCAAGACAGATGCTGGCTTTGATAGAGCTGCCAAGCTTTATCCTGATAATTGGCACAGCCCTTCCTCAGCCCTGCTGGTTTCTCGTAATGAATTGGCTGTTTGCAGTGTACACAGAGATCACATTAGAGAGACATGTGATGGTCATTAATAAAGCATGATGGAGTTTATCTCAACTTAGCTTGTGCTTGGATCAAGAGTTAGAGAGAGGAGGGTTGGCCCCTGCAAACATTTCTTCCTGCCATATATCTACTACCATATACCTTACTGCTTAAGCTGGACTTAGGAACCTGGAAGAATGCAAGGGCTATAAACGGAATTTGACAGATATGGTCATGGCTGCCTGGACTGATGCTCTCCTGCGATCACCTAGCCTGTTGTTAGGCTTGTGCGAGCTCATCAAATTCTCCTGTGTCTTTAGTGGACTTGGAGATGAATGAGCTCAGGGGCCAAACTAGTTCTTCCTGCATTGCCCCACTGTTCTGGCTGAGTGTGGTGCTAGCAAAACCTGTTCTGTGGTTTGTAAGAGAGTAGGAATGGGGTTACTTGAAGCTCTGAGGAATAGGCTACTAATAGCAGTAGGGTTTACATCATTTTCACACAGAAAGCATGGAAAATCTGCCTGCTCAAAAATTACCCCATCAGCCACTGTTCTGCAGAGTGCAGTCAAAACCTCCTAGTCCTATTTATTTATTTATTTGTTTGTTTATTCTGTCATATTTGTATAGCCACCTATCTCACATAAAAGTGACTGGGTGATGTACAACACTTTATCAAAAAGGAAATCAATACATAAGAACAGTCACAATGAAAACATAATTATAAAAAGACACACAAACAAGAGACGGTATTATTAACCACAGTAAGAGAGCTTGCAAAATCTCCCTGGTCCACTGGGACCCCCAGGCATGATAAGAGAGCCAGGTCTTGAGGGACATATGAAATGTAGAGAGGGATGGAGCTGCCCTCATTTGTGGGGGGTGGGT
>JANHZT010010284.1:10828-25326 GCA_032468215.1 Stegonotus admiraltiensis
AGCCTGGTAGACCAGTACCTCTGCTAAATCCTAAAGAATTGTCACATGACCATCAAACCACGCCCACAAAATAAGCCGTGCCCACAGAACCGGTAGTAAAAAAATTTAGAACCCACCCCTGACTTCAACCCTGTCCGAGACTGGTCCGAGAGAGTGACTGGACCAAGTTCACTCAGTGGACCACTGAAATGGGACTCCCTCCATTTCTAGTGCAATACTTATACAACCACAATATCACCCTGCCTCTCTATAATAACAGTAACCACACACAGCTGGAGAGGTTCTGTAAAATATGCCTTTATTTCTCAAAGTTGATTAGTTGGCATATGAAGAAGGCCTTTTATGCATTTAGATGTTTTTATTTATTGCTTGGAAGCTACAATTTACTCCATTGAGAGCTGTGCTTTGTCCCAGTCTCTCTGTTTTCTGGAAAGGAATCAAGACCTTCCTTTGCAGCCAGCCTTTTCTGATGGAACTAATTTATAATAATTGAAATGTGGTTAAGCTGTTGTAATTGTTCCTGTTTTACTGTTAGATTGAGTTGGTCTACACAGGAAGGAGGGAAAGCCATACAAATCAAGGAGCAAACAAATATGATCTGAAATGGGGAACTGCTTCTTTAAAATTAATTGCAATTATTATTTTCCTGATATTTGAAATCCATGGCCCCATTTCCCCCCCCCGACAAAGTTCCATAATTTTGCTTCAAGAATTGTGCCAGAACAAATCACTTGATTTGATGTTCTGCATAATAGATTCTGTATACTGTATATCTTGAAGATTGCTCTGCATTTATGATAATAATTTGCACAAGCAAGCAGAGAAGGAATTTAAAAAAAAAATTCAAAGACATTGTACCCTGTTTGTATAGCTGAGGCTGGAGGTCAATAATTTGTTACAACTTTCACCTTTTGGGCTGTCTTAATATTTTGAGTAGTTTCATTAATAATTTGCATAATTTCCTTTATTTTTTTCCCTCCTAAGGTTACATACTTATTTGATAATGGAGGAACTGTCTTCTTTGCCATTTTTATGGCTATATGGGGTAAGTTGTTCCTGTTTAATGTTAATAATGTAAAATAACAGAAAACACTATGTAGTCAGTGGACTTAATAGTTGAAATAAAATATAATATGGAAAACTATACTTTAAAACTATTGGCAAGCTTTTGGAACATACTGTATGTCTTTATTGGGTACCTTTGCTTTACATGTCTGGAATCTATTTTTCTACAATTAGGGATGAAGGAGCATAAAATTTAAAGGAAATTCTGCCATATGTATTCTTTGAAGCAAATTTAGATATTCAGTTTTAATGAATTTTACAGCAGCACAAATAGCATTATTTCCTAGCATATAACTATCCTCTAAGGCAGGGGTGCAAACTTGATTTCACTGAGGGCCGCATCAGGGTTGTGTTTGTCCTTGGGGTACTGGGTGGGTGTGGCCAAGGTGGGCGTGGCCAGACCGGGTATGGCCATCTCAACATCACTTGCATTGGGGGTGCTTGTGGTGGCTCAAGCACTGTGCCAGCAAAAACGGAACTTGCACGGGCCGCACGTGGCACTCCTGAGATCCATTTTCACTGGCAGAGGGTTGCAGGAGGCTGTCACAACTGAAAATGGAGCTCAGGTGGGCAAAGGCACCATGGGCCAGTCCTTCCCTGTTTCCAGAGCAGCCCTGCGGGGCAGATCTTGACTTTGACACCCCTGCTCTAAGGAAAAAAAGCTGCATGTGTAAAACAATATATGCTACTGAAATTTGATTCAAATAACATTAACTTCTTTTAAAAAAAAACGCCAATGTCGGGTAATTTGCATTTAGAAAACTGTCTGTATTCTGTATGAGAAAATGTCTGTATCAAAAGATGAAGTCAGTCCCTGATGGGATTCTGCCTGACCGCTGACACTGGTGGATGATGAGCATATAAACTGTATGAAAAGCGCATAGATGGCTAAAAAACAAATTTTTTAAAAAAAATCAGAAAGATTTATATTGGGGGAAAAGAGAGCAATTGTAACTACGGAACAGTTGAAATGTTGAACTTTTTACTGATACTACATGGAATCTTCTTTGAAATGAGAAGGACACATGTAAAGGTGCAAGAGAGATAGGGTATGTGATGGTACAAGTAGGCTTCAATTAACAACCACAATTTGGATTGGCAACACCATTGTTAAGTGATATGGTGATTAACCAAAACACCACGTGGCCACAAAGGACTTACAATATCTGTCCCACTGCAGTTGTCAAGAGAATCATCAATGGTTGTTAAGTGAGACACCACATGATCATGATTTGTGATTTCACTGCCGGCTTCTCCATTGTCTTTTGATTTCTGTGAAGCTTACAAAAATGTGAAGCTCACATGACCTCAGGATGCTGCAACAGTCATAAATACACACTGAATGCAAAGTGCCCAAATCACGTGACCACACTGCAATGGGAGTAAGTTTGAAGCCCAGTTGTAAAAATCATTTTTTCAGCACTGACATGATTTCAAACAATTATTAAACAGGGCAGTGGTTTACCAAAACTATATGAATAGCAAAAGGAACCAAGCAAGTGAAATCACGTTGACTTCTTTCTGCAAGATTGGGGACTTCAATTAAAACATTTTGAATGAGCAGCCAGCAGCCAGTAAACCCTTGCAAGAACAGTCCTCTGTAAGATTGTACAAAACTGGGTTAAAATCTTTTGCCTTTTTGAGTTCTTATCACTTCTTCTTTATCTAAGAGCTGAGGTGGTGCAGAGGTTAGAGTGCAGTACTGCAGGCTACTTCAGCTGACTGCTAGCTGCAGTTCAGCAGTTCAAATCTCAGCCTTCCATCCTTCCGAAGGGGGTAAAATGAGGACCCAGATTGTTGGGGGCAATATGCTGACTCTGTAAACCGCTTAGAGAGGGCTGTAAAAGCACTATGAAGCCGTATATAAGTCTAAGTGCTGTTGCTATTACTGCTATCTTGCATTTAGCCTGTGTGCAGAGAAGAGGCAATCAGGCTGTCCCTTCCAGATTTTTGCCTTGTCTTGAAAAATATCTGTGGGAACTAAATAACTACCAGAACGAGGCTTGAGAGAATAATAAATTTATCTATTCTTCCCTGATTTCTTTCATGCAACTTCCACAAATCATCCTGGGTTGTTTTTTTTAAAAAAAGGTATTTCAGTATAGGGAAAATAAATGAAAATTGAATCACAAGGTACCAGACATTTATTTTACTATGTGACATGGTTAGTAGACAATGTATTTATTTTTCACGTTTGTAGGACGTCCCTTGGCTTTGGGGTTTTCAGAAGTGCATCTTTTTCTCCTTCCCATTATATCACAGCAGTGGTGAAATCCAATTTTTTTTTTACTACCGGTTCTGTGGGCGTGGCTTGGTGGGCGTGGCAGTGGAAAGAGACTGCAAAATCACCATTCCTACCCCACTCCAGGGGAAGGATACTGCAAAATCTCCATTTCCAGCCCACTCTGGAACCAGCCAGAGGTGGTATTTGCTGGTTCTCCAAACTACTCAAAATTTCCGTTACCAGTTCTCCAAAACCTGTCAGAACCTGCTGGATTTCACCCCTGTATCACAGGCACAATTGCTGAACGAGGAGGGAAGGTTTCTCTGTGCCCAAAGAGGTTGAGCTAGTTTCACTTCCAGGCTGTTGTTCTCTTTGCAAACCCAACATTTATTATTCAGGCAAGAGTTTGACCTTTCATTGTTTCTAAAATCAAGAAACTTTAATTGATTAAGGGTGTGTGTATGTCTGTGTTTGTATTGAATTAGGTTTAATTATAGTCATGTACTTTAGCTTCATTTCAGCCAGGAAGACAATTACAATACACTAAATAAATATTTGTATTTTATCCTTCCATCAAAAGGCCCTTACAATACATGAGGTTATGCAATTCATCTTCACCTTAAACTTGCAAAACAGATTAAACAATTAACCAGGTGAACAGATTAAGCTCTCCAGCCTGAACACATACCTCATCTTATGTAATAAAGCATGTTACCCATTTCATTCCAGAGGCTACCCATGTGTTTGTATGAAAAAGAACAACAATATTAACTGGCCAGTCATAGGAGCCCTCATCTGGAGTAGTTTCTGTGCTGTTTCTTATGGTATAGAAATAAATGTATTTCCCCAATACAGTTTCATAAAAAGAAGCTTTTGATCCAAACTACATGTTCTATAAGAGTTAAAAAGATGTGGCTGTTCTTACAGATCTATCTCTATTTAAGTATTACTGCTGTTATTGCTATAGTGGTGTTGTGCTATTTACATAAAATCCTCTGCTTTGTTTCAATTTTATAGAATTGATAGAGAGAATTTTTTTCCCCAAGTCTGGAAACTAGTGTAAATGTAAGCGACATGCTTGTTTTTAGTTATATGACTTTAAATTTATGTTTAAAGTCATGATTTGATTTCTAAACCAGCTTTATTTTGTACAATTCTAGACAGGGTATATAATCCTCCCAACTCCCACTTTCCCCATAACAACCACCCTGTGAAATAGTTTGGGCTGAGAGTGAGTGACTAACCCAAAATCATCCAGCTGTCTTCCATTCCTAAGGATGAACTTTCCTAATTCCTAAAGATTTGGGGTCTTCTGATTAAGCATCTTAACTCTACATAACTGGCCTTTCTAAAGGAGAAATATTTTATATTCAAAGTAATTATATAAAATTATAAATTACAATTATAATTTTGATGGAATTGAAACAAGTGAACTGGTATGGAAACAGAAAATGAACTGCCAGTTGCTGTAGTATCAACTCTAATACGTTTAGAGTTGGGGTCTAGAAATAGCAGAAGATTACAATGTTGTTTTAACCTAGAGTAACTAATTCAGGGCAAATGGAATCTATCGCCGTTAGCATCTACATCTGAAAGAATATCAAAATGCATTTTACCACGGTAGCACAGTGCTAAGAGTGCAGTACTGCAGGCTACTTCTGTGACTGCCGTTCAAATCTCACCAGGCTCAAGGTTGACTCAGCCTTCCATCCTTCCAAGATGGGTAAAATGAAGACCCAAAATTGTTGGGGGCAATATGCTGACTCTGTAAACTGCTTAGAGAGGGCTGTAAAGCACTGTAAAGTGGTATATAAGTCTAAGTGCTATTGCTATTGCTATCTTTCCTCCACACCTCCAATTCTCCAGCATGGATTCCTGTGAACATCTGGATTCCCACCCACTTTGATGTTATGAACCGAGATTGATTCTTGACAAAGGCAAAGTTGAAACTATTAGTGTGGTGTGGCAAAATAACAAGCATAAATAATCTTGGTTTGGTAATTTAGTATACAATCCCCTTTTTCTTCCCTTTAAGTAAGATCAATTCCGAGAGAGATCTTATTCTATTTTTGAAAGGCAGCTTGTTCTTATTACATTTTCTATGTACTCCTTTTATTAATTTGGCTCACATTCTGAAGAAATGGAAGCCTTAAAATGATGGTGAAACAACAGGACAAGAAAGCAAATAAACACACCATTTTAAGATACTATAAAGACAGTAGTTTATAAAGCATTTTGAGTATATGCCCTTTTTGCTTGAAGATGTTGAAGTGCAACCTTTTTTGACAAAATTAGCTTTGGACAGGAAATGCTTTCCCAAACAATTTGAAATGATCCTGATATAATATGTGCTAAAATGTGACTGAAAATAGACACATAGCACAGCTTGCGCCCAGCAAAAAGGGTTGGCTGTATTTTAGTGCAAATGTTTTGAACAGCAAAACCAGAGCTTCAGGGAATAGTACATAATGACAAAAACCAGGGCAAGCCACTAAAAGGCAAAACCACAGTGACATATGATACAAACCTGTTCTTACATGCTTCCATCCTGATGCATGATGCAATGGTACATGTGTTGTGATATTTGTGAATGCTGTTCTAAGGCCCAAGAGGAGCAAATTTATTCTACTGAAATACAAATCAGGTACATTAGTCTAGCTTCCCTTTGAGACTTAGTTTATCTACAAAAAATAATTAAAAGCCTTGAAGTTGATTATTCTTCTGCACAATTAAGTAAGCATATGGTTTATATCTTAGGCTGCAACTGGGCAGCATTAACAGAGGGATAGAATCAAGATCATATGAAGTATAGCTTTATAATGCCTTAGTAAGACCACATTTGTAATATGGCACCCAGTGTTGGTCACCATAATATAAAAAAGACATTGAGACTCTAGAAAGAGCACAGAGAAGAACAACAAAGATGATTAGGAGACTGGAGGCTAAAAGAGATGAGGAACAGTTGCAGGTATTGAGTTTGTCCAGTTAATGAAAAGAAGGAGTAGGAGGTGATATGATAGCTTTGTTCCAATATCTAAGGTGTTGACACAAAGAAGAGAGTCAATCTATTTTCCAAAGCACTTGAAGGCAGGACAAGAAGCAATGGGTGGAAACTAATTAAGGAGAGAACCATCCTAGAACTAAGGAGAAATTTCCCAACAATAGAGCAATCAATCAGTGGAATGACTTGCCTCCAGAAGTTGTGGGTACACCAACACGGCTGGTTTTAAGATGAGATTGGACAACTATCTGAAATGGTATAAGGTTTCCTGCTTAAGTAGGGAGTTGGGTTAGAAGACCTCCAAGGTCCTTCCAACTCTGTTATTCTGCTAACTTTCTTTTATTTCCAGCCTGATGTGCTACAGATGAACTGGAGCTCCAAGTTCCTTGAATTCCCAAGTAGCCTGCAGTTTGGAAAGTTGGGCAGTTATAATTCTACCATATCTAGGAGACATCACTTTGGTGATTCTAAACTGAACTACCAATAATAATTAGATAAAGGTAAAGGTAAAGGTTCCCTTCACATATTTGTGCTAGTTGTTCCCGACTCTAGGGGCGGTGCTCATCTCCATTTCAAAGCCGAAGACCCAGCACTGTCTGAAGACGTCTCTGTGGTCATGTGGCCGGCATGACTAAATGCCAAAGGTGCTTGGAACACTGTTATCTTCCCATCAAAGGTGGTCCCTATTTTTCTACTTGCATTTTTTACGTGCTTTCAAACTGCTAGGTTGGCAGAAGCTGGGACAAGTAATAGGAAATCACTCCATTATGCGGCACTAGGCATTCGAACCGCTGAACTGCCGACCTTTCAATCATCAAGCTCAGTGTATTAGCCACTGAGCCACCATGTCCCTTAATAATTAGATAGTTAGGTAATTTATTTATTAGATAATATAAAAGAAAATTAGGGTGCTCTGTTACAGTGGGGAAAAAAACCTGTTATAACAAAATTACCCTCTTCCTAAATCTGGGAAGGGCAGCTTTTCTCTACATTCCTTTTTTCTCAGATCTTTTTCCAGAAAAGCTGGAGGGCGATCTGGTGAAGATATCTGAATGGGCAGAGATGCAGAGAACTGTAGGCTTCTTGTTTTTTTCCCAATTGGGGAAAAGTAGAGAAAGAGAACACTCCAGAGACTTGATTATGATTTATGAGCAAGAAAAACACCACTTTTTTTAAAAAATGAGGGAGAGCAACGTTGCCAAAATTCATAATTTTTGCCACTGAATTTAAGCAGCACCATGAAAACAGTTTACCTGCTCAGTATTAAATGATCAGTTCCTTGAGAAAAATGCTCAGTTCTGAATGCCATTAGAATTAGTATTTGGAAGGATGAAGCGGATTTACTAAACTGTATATTATCACTAATGTTGTGATATTTGTCTTATTTCATTTAGAGGCTGAATTGTTGAAAAATTGCTCTTGTTTAAATGGGTGAAAAATCCCTTTTGTCCAATGTCATATTTTCAGTAGACATTAGCACATATTTTGGGTATATTATCAAGCAGAAAAGTTCAGCATTTCTCAGTCTGAAGCATACTGATTGTAAATGATCCTTTATTTTTCCATCATGATTAATAACTTCTTTAAAACTATTCGGGTTTAAAAGAAAATTAGGCAAACATTTTTATATAGTTTGGATTGCTTTTGTTTAATTCATAGCATGGATGTCTAAAATAATACAAATGGACCAGAACTTACATTTGTGACTGGGTCACATGTGTAGTATTAGCACTTGGTAGGTAACAGCAGAGGCACCAAATGTCCATCAATAAACCATTACCGATAAAAAAAGAAAGAAAGAAAGGTTACTTCAGATCAAGGGCCCAGTGTTCTTAGAAGTCTACTCATATTTTTGAGTCTGCCAGCATTTCTTCTAATGGGATGGCATATATACACGCACTCACATATGCAAAAGAATGGTAAAAAGAGTATGACATGACCTGCAATCATCACTTCTTACACACATTCAAACATTATAGAGCCACAAGAAGGAACAAGATCTATATGTTTTTAATTCTAACATCTGGCTTTATTCATTTCTGCTGAAGGCTGTGATGATGTCATGTCATCCATTGGGATTGCATTGTATGGTGTTTCTTTGTGGTTCTGGACGGGGTTCTCATTGGCTGCCATGGGATTGTAGTAGGATAGATCTCCAAAGTTTGCATTGAAATGTTCAGGTGTAGCATCTAGTCGCAAAACTGCAAGATATACATTGACAATATTTACACATGTTTTAAACAATACATCTTTGGACAGAATGTTAAAGACTGTATGTGAGTTCTTTTAGACCAAGTCCTGCATACAACAGTGTGCAATACATTAAGTCCAATATATACATGCAATTATGTGGATTCCCCCATGTATTTCTTTTAGGAAATGCTTGTTTCAGGTGACTTGGAATTTTATAGTCATTCATTCATTCATTCATTCATTCATTCATTCATTCATTCAGCTGCCCATCTCTCAATTGCAAAAAAATAAATAAATGTGGTACTGCATCTACTTAAATAGCATAGGGAGAAGTAGGAAGTTTGGAAATTAGCCCACCAGGTATGCCCTCTCACTCATGATAAAACTGTGGAGAGAAGCCTTATTGCAGGCACAACTGTCATTTCACAACAGCAGTCAGAAATCAAGGCCTTCAAACCAATGACCTGGCATTTGGGATGAGTTCAAATGGCTGGAAAGCTAACTTGGTATGATACTTCAAATCAGCCTTCCCCAAGAATAACCTGACCTCTTTCTCCTACCATATCTCCCTCTGCCCATCTTAACTTCGATGTTCCTACCTGCCCTCAATCCCATCAACTCCAACATTCCTCATTCAGCTCACCTGGCCCCACCCTCAGAGCCACCACATTTATCACTGGCATCCATCCCACAGGAAATCCCTGATAGCTGTTTCTGCCACAACTCAGGACCACCACCACCACCACCATCAGTCTCTGTAAGCAGTCTAACCATTGGACCTCTCTCCCATCAGCTGGAAACCCCTATCAACAGGATTCCCATCAGTAAGCACCTCACAATTAGACAGGAAGTCATCTCCAAGCCTTTGGTTCTTTCTGAGCTTGGTTGTTTTCTTGCAGATGTTTCATTACCAAATTAAATGAGACCATCATCCCTTCCTCTCTGTCTGTCAACCAAAGAGTGCCAGCTACCTTTCTCCCTCTAGATGCCCAATAAAATTGCTCTGCAAGGTAATCCACCTCATACCAGCACAGACTGAAGTTCTTTGTCAAGAAAAGTTAGAAAAGCAATCTATTACTAAAGCGCTTCTATCCAAATGGATAAGAGTATTCAAGGTGAAATGAGAGTGAAAAGACTGTTTTCAAGCCACAGGTCAAAGGCTGAATTTTCAATGTGAGAGAAGTAACAACTGGCGTCTATTTCTACCCTCTAAATGTATAGCTATCACATTCTGGCAATAGAGCCACCAGGAAGTATTGATGAACTGTAAAGCAAAATGGTTTTAGCTGGCATAAAGAAGAAGAGGAACTGAACACATAGATATTGCATAACTTCTTTTCCTCCTCTTTCTAAAACATATCCTTTAAAACAGGGGTGTCAAACTGGATTTCTTCGAGGGCCGGATCAGCACTGTAGTACTCTGTGAGCCAGCCAGGGGGGACAGGGATGAACAATTGCCTCCTGCAGCACCCTTCTTACCAAACAGGGCATGGGAGAGCCATGTGTGCCCCCCATGCCCCATTTTCAGCCTGGACAGCCTCCTGCAGCACCCTGTTGGCCAAAACATTTTGGCTGCCAGAGGTACCATGGGCTGGTCCTTTACTATTTCCAGGATGGCCCCTTGGACCACATTTAAGCACTCTGTGGCAGTGGTGGGTTCTTCCCGGTTCGGCCCGGTTCAGCTGAGCCGGTAGCGGTGATGATATGACATCACTGAACCAGTTCTCTTTGTTTGGGAGCTGGGCCCTCCCACCCCCCGCATTATTCTTACCTTTTATTTGGCCCCACCCCCAATCTATTCACTACCTCCCGAGTCCCAGCTGATCAGCTAGAAGGAAAAAAAAACTCTTTAAACTCTTGCCGCGGGGCTTCAAAGGGCCACCCTACTGCTGATCAGTGTTAAAAGGTAGTGTGGTGGTAGACCAGTGTGCTCGAAAAACAAATGGGTAGACCGGTGCCTCCAAAAACAAATGGGTAGACTGGAACGCTCCAAGAACAAATGGATAGACTGGTACAGCTCTACAAGCAGTTAAAAGCCTGGTAGACCAGTACCTCTGCTAAATCCTAAAGAATTGTCACATGACCATCAAACCATGCCCACAAAATAAGCCATGCCCACAGAACCAGTAGTAAAAAAATTTAGAACCCACCCCTGCTCTGCAGGCCGCATCCAGCCCATCTTGAGTTTGACACCCCTGCTTTAAAATGACACATCTCAAAACCGTACTTTCAAACCACAAAATCCATTTAATTCTTATGACTCTACTTCTTGAAATAGATTATTACCTGGATCATTTCTTGTGTCATCATAAAGTCGCTGATGTCCGAACGATTCATATTTTCTTTTACCACAGATTAAATATCCAACCAGGCCAATCAGTGCAGATCCTAACATTGCTCCTACAATTGTTCCAAATATTACCCCTCCATTACTATGACTTTCTGGAAAACAGATAAACATAATTATCTTCATGAAAACAACACCTGGTACTAATGAAAATTTGTTTTGTTTAATTCAGAACTTTTCAGGAATAGACACAGATAAGGTTAAATGAATGCTTGTCCTAAACATTTATTTTACTCCTGCATTTTCTTTGGTTATTTAACAAAAAAGATATTTTTTCCTTAAAAAAATCCAGAGGCAAAGACAATGTGAAAAAGTTCAGGTTAAGGGGGAAGAATATCATACCAGGTGGCTGAGGACTGGGTATGAATGTTCTGGCTTTCTTTCTACAGTATTTTTTTAGCAACCCACAGTCTTCCTTGGAGTCAAAGCATTATGGAAAAAACCCAAGAATAAAATTCTATATTTTGTTTGGATTCCTCCAACACTATATTAAGTAAGGTAGTCCTCAATTTACAACCACAGTTGGAAATGTAAAATTTGTTGTTGAGTAGTCTTCTTCTTGTTGTGCCATATCCATCATCAGACGTTGGCGATCATGTTGGCAATTCTATTTTTATCAACAGCTGCATGAAAAAGTGCTGCTGAGCTTTGTCCCTTAGGTTGTCCCTTAGGTTGTTGAGTAGTGTGGTCATTAAATGATGCATCATGTGAATGCAGCCAATTTACAACCTTTTTTGCATGGTCATTTAGTGAGACATCATGTCACCATGAACTGCAACCTCCTGCTGCTTCCCCATTGACTTTGGTTGTCAGAAGCCATCTGGAGGGGTTGCAAATGAAGATAATAGACCCTAGTATGCTGCAACCAACATACATACATACCAGTTTTCAAGCACTCCAATCATTATCAGTTGACGGTGAGGATACTGCAATGGTCATAAGTGTGAGGAGCAATGATAAACCACTTTTTTCAGCACCATTGTAATGTTAAACAGTTGCTAAACAAATGCTTGTAAATCAAGAACTACCAGAAAAACTGTTGAGTGATTGCAAAGTGTCTATTATTAGGAAAAGGGGGGGAGGGGGGACACAGAGGAAGGTCTTTGTGGATCATTTTGGCATAATTACTAATTTAAATCTGAATTGCATAGCCTATGGCTTTCAAAGACTCAAGCCATGTGGTGTGAGCCAGAGTCTTAGATGTGGCCTGAAGATTCTGTCCAAAAGTTGCCACTTAATTATGTTTAATGAGGCAAAAGGAGAAAATGCTTAAATATGGAGTAAGAATATAAACTACAATCCATCTAATTAGTTCTGTAAAATTATAAATTCTAGTAAAGGAAAATGTCACTATGCCTTTGATGATGCACTGAATGAAAAAAAAATAGTTTAAAATATAGACAGAACAATAATTCTCATCTAAGAAAAATGAAATCTTTCTTAGAATGCTTTGGACAAGTCTACACAAAAATTACTGTTATATATCACCCAGAGTCAATTTTCATGAGATGGGGAACCATACAAATTTGATTAATAAATAATTTTCACTCGTCCAACAACAAATGGACTTACTTGTTTTTAGAAAAGTAGTACAGACTTGTTCCATTCTATTACAATGATACTCAATGTGTTGAAATTTTGGTGGGAACTTCTTTATTGAATCCCTCATAATTTTGATTCAACTAAGAACAGGATTACTTGAGATAATATGCTCATCAATTAAATTCCTTTATAATATTTACTTTCTACAATATAAACAATTCTGTTTCTAAAAATTATTTGCCAGCTTCTTTTAAAGTCAAATGACAACAGTAAGCTGTCTACTGTAGATGCAGTACAATTGCATAGTTCATAGCATTGGGTGGTGACATTAATTAAGGACAATTAATTTTCTTACCTTTCGGGGCTTCCCTTGCTTCTGTAGAGCTATTAGTTGCTTTGGAAGGCAGATTTGCTGTTGTTGATAATTCAGTTGTAACAGCACTACTCTTAGTAGTTAGCAACACAGGTGTTGTATTTGATAGATTTTTAGTGGGACGAAATGTTGAACCATCTACTCGAGTTGTGTTATGGGAAACCCTGGTTGTGAAACTGTTGTTCGGAATGGTTGTGGTGACACTGTTTGATTCAGTTTCAAATGACTTGAAGTAGGTGGTCGCTTCATAACTTCTAGAAGTATTTGCAGGCATCCCCGAAGAGGATATTCTATGCTTTACATCTTTTGTAGTAAAAGTTAGTGGATGTGTTGTTGGTAATGACAAACTGTGAAGAGATGATGTTGAAGTCAGGGTTGAGGTGGTCTTGTTGCTTGGAGTATTGCTTTCTGTTACAGCACTGTCATTTGGACTAGCACTGGTATTTCTAGGTTCTGTAGAAGTTCTATCAGAGGTCACATTGAATATAGTTGGACTCATAGGAGTGCTGCTTACACTGCTTCTTGAAGATGTGGAATTCACCACATCTACACTGTGATTTCTGGCCAACTGCAGACTAATCAGCAGCAAAATGAACAATGTGCCCTCAGTTGTTGGCATTCTTTCACAGCCTCGATACTTGTTTCGTGGTATACAGTGCCTAAGGGGAACATGTTTAAAAATTCATTGAGTTCTTGATGGAATTTAATATATCCACAGAAAATATCTTCCTATTCTACTGCTGATATCCTGAATGGGAAGAACTAGGAAATTTCAGTAAATCAGTAATGAAAAGTGTCACTTGTAAATGTGAATTGTTTATACATTTTTCTCATACATTGGAAACTAATATTATCCTGAGATACATCTATGTTTTGTATACATTCAGGATCTGTGTAATTAGTAACCAGGTCAAATTTCCTGATGTCCTAGGGAGGTTCTCTTCTACTATTATGTAGAATGTTAACATAAGAATGTTTGTGTATTTAGCGTTACCTGCTTTCAGAAAACTATAGTTGAGGGAGTGGGGGTAGATGACTAATTTCATAGCTAGGGACAGAGGCAGAAGTCTGGTTGAAGGCAATTCCATTTAATATAAACCAAAGACATGCACATGAACCCCATTGATAAGAAATGCTAAAATTATGCTCCCAGCTCCTATTCTACTAATATCCTTACAACAATCTACTAATAGGCCATGTTTACTGCAATCTGTGATTATATTTTGGAGCATCTGACCCAATTTAATGAGATCCTGATAGGGATGCATCTAATCATCTTAATCCACTTTACATTATTTTTACATGAACTGAATCAGGGGTGAAATGCTCCTGATTCAGACCGGATCACCTGATCCGGTAGCGATGGCGGCGGGTGGTTCAGAGAACCAGTAGCAAAAATCCCTGCCCACCCCCCATGCCCAGCTGAGCCTCATGATCATCAGAGGCTTTTTTTTTTTAACTTTTAAAAGCATTTTTTCTACAACCTCTTCCAACGAAAAAAATGCTTTTAAAAGTTTAAAAAACAAAGCCTCTGATGATCGCACGGCTCAGCTGAGATCGTTAGAGGCTTTTCAAAGCATTTTTTTCTGCAACCTCTTGGCCAAAGAGGTGGTTTAAAAATGCTTTGGAAAGTCTCTAGCAACTCCCAGCTGACTTGCCTGATTGTCAGAGAGGCATTTTTTAAAAAGCCTCTCTGATGATCCCAGCTGAGTTGCCTGATTGGCAGAGAGGCTTTTCAAAGCATTAGAAAAAA
>JANHZT010010286.1:0-27698 GCA_032468215.1 Stegonotus admiraltiensis
ACAAAGCCAAATGAGTTTTTGAAATCTAACTATATTAGATTTTCTGGGGCTGAGTCAGTTATTTTGCATACACAGTGTACAAATGTTGTCCCCAGCATATCCAGATAGGGCTGGAAATCAAAAACTACTTTGGAGAACCAATGGCAATGGGACTAAATATTTATTAAGCGATTTGGTCTCATTTAGTGTGCAGTAAATGCCTTAGAATCATCTGTACCCAGAGACAAGTAGATCATAGTGGTTTTGTAGATGTAATGTGATTTCGTGAAGAGAGCAATACAGAGTTATTTTTCTTGCAGGCTCAATCTCAGGGATCAATAACACTAAAAATTATTCCAGGCATCAAAGAAGAAGATCGTCTGAAGGATAGCAAGGTAAGAGAATCTGTTTACATGTGAAAACATTACAATTTTACCTAGATATTCTTCTGAACATGTGTTCCTGTACTAAGTATGTTTCAAGGGATTGGGTAGCCTGGTATTTCCCATGTGTATGGAAACTGCAACTCTTAGACTTTTTAGCCTCCATAGTATTTGTCCCAAGTTGGCAGGAATTGTGGGGGGTATCAAATATGTTGGTGATGTAGGTGTGGCCCTCTTAGGAATGGCAGATGTGGGCTACCCTGGAACTTTTAGTTCCGTGTTTTTTAAACTTGCCAGTTTTAATGTGTGGACTTCCAACTCCCAGCATGCCACCTGAAAAATTCTGGGAAATTCATAAATCTCACAATTACAAAATCACTGATCAATTCACAAAATCTTAAAACTCAACAAATCTTAAAGATGCTATGTTTGGAAAAAAAAACTTGTTTTAGTCAAATATCCTTGAAGGTCGAGCAGGAATCATTTGCATGTTCATACTTAATTGAACAGTATTCCCAGCTTGTTAAACACATTGAGATCTGCCTTTTGTCTGAGGAAAATTCTTGTGATTTCAGACTGGAGATGTATTTTACAGTACTCTATAAACAATTTGGTTTCAAATAGTTGCCTCCAGAAGTTGTAAGTGCTCCAACATTGGAGGTTTTTAAGAAGAATTTGGACAACCATTTGCCTGAAATGGTGTAGCGTTTTCTGCCTGAGCAGGGGGTTGGACTAGAAGCCTCTCAGGTCTACCTACTCTGTTATTCTGTTTTAACATCCTGGATTAAACTGGAACTGGATTTTGCACGAAGATACCATGGCAATCTAACTGGTTTGAAACTAATTTTCTCTTCCCGCGTAGATTTGAAAAATGGAGTGAAAAGGACACAGTTTGAATGGGTGGGAAGCTGAGGCAATTCAAATGATTTCTGGGCTCTGGAAGGAACAGAAGTCTTGTGAGGAGATGATAACCATGGTGGCAGTGACTGTTTTTCCTTCCTCTTCCCCCCCCTCCCCACTTCTTCTTAGAGTTTAGAAAGTGTCAATGGCAGTGGCAGCACATATAATTTTTCTTTCTGCTTAAAAGCACCAGTGGAACATCAGCTGTCATTTATTCCCCCCTCCACCTTTTTCAAGAATGGGCCTGGAATAAAGCTAGCAATAAATTTGCTAGCTAATTGGTTTTATAAGTGGTAGGAATTTTTTGCAGTCTGCCACCACTCAAATCTTGCCTTTTAAAAAAGTGTAGAAGGGTGGGGATTAGGGGGAGAGGATGAAGCTATTCTCCAGATCTACCTAAAATTATTTAACTATCTACATAAATCTGTGAATGGGGGTGGTGACTGGGGAAGGAACAGTTTGTCTTAGTCATATTTGCATATATATCTCTTTTACTGTGCTCCACTTCGAATATCATTATTTTTTCATTTGTGGATTTGTTTTCATATCCCTAAAGCTCCCCAAGCCATGGGTTCGGAAGACAAACTATATAAGTTTCTGCAGCTTTTTTTCCCCATCTGCATGAAATTCTAGGAACTGTAATTATGGTCACGGTAATCTTTCTTTCATCTGTTAGGTATTCATGAGAGCTCTCTTCTCCTACAATCCAAAAGAGGATAAAGCTATCCCATGTCAGGAGGCAGGACTACCTTTTCAGAGAAGGCACATCTTGGAAGTGGTTAGCCAAGATGACCCAACATGGTGGCAGGCCAAACGTGTGGGTGACACAAACCTTCGGGCTGGTCTGATTCCTTCTAAGCAGTTCCAAGAAAGGTGAGTTGGGAAAAGCAATGGCTTGAGGTGCAAGACTTAACTACTAATACAGTGAACAAAGCTGTGTCTCAGTTTAAAAGTAAAGCAAATTATGTTTTCTTTTTATGAGGGCACCTCATGAGCTGCCCTGAGTCTCCGGAGAAAGGCGGCATATAAATTGAACTAATAATAATGTATTGTTGGACTTGTACATTCTTCCTTCCTTTAGGGAACAAAAAGAAACTTGTGTTTCTTGCAACTGCTAGCTGTAGTTTTTATTTTCTTCCCAATGAAGCAATCAAGGATTTGCACAAGCCATAGTAGACTCTATTTTTAGACAGAATGGTGATGACAAAGGGTAGGGCAATTTTTGACTTTTCTTTCTCAGCTCTCCACCTATTTCTCTTTCTTGGAGGATAATTATGTATCCTGGACTGTCTGTTTAGGTTGTTGATTAGAACTGAAGTAAGATTCAACTGTCATCCTGCTTTCTAAATTCAGAATTCAGAGTGCAGATGGCTTCTTACTCTTAGTCTAAGCCACAATATATTTTCAATCAATTCTGGTATAAAACAAAGTTTTGTTGCAGACTAGGATTCCTAACAAATTTTAAATAATTTTTGGGTGCCAGATTTGAGGAGAAAGCAGTTATGCTGAGGTGGTGAAACTGATTATGGTTTTTAATGGCTCAATATGAAATATTTTGATCATTTCCCTGGTCCTTATATGGCATCTTCGAGACTACAGAGGCAAAGATTACTCTGGATTAGACATGCAAATACTTCATTATGGTACAACTGGGGAAAGGGCTTGTCTAATGTATCATAAGGCTTAGGAAAGTTACTCTAGGGGAAAGTATTTTAGAGAAATGACTAAAATTGTGAATTGACCACTGAAACCTCTGGGAAAAAAGTGCTTTCTAAATGAGCATAAAGTATAGCTACAGTTTTTTGAATTTAATTTTCAAATGGCAAATTTAACACTTCTTTTAGTGTGATCAACTTTTCTCCCATCTTAACTCTCTGCAACTGCACTGGACTAACAAGCAATTTTATCTTCTCTGAAAAGCAAAATGCAACTTGCCACTTGGAATTTTTCTTTTCTTAAAAATTGATTTTTGTTAGTAAGGAGGGAACAGATCAATGGTAATAGAAATGAATGTTCTGCATATTGCCAACTGGCTGACTTCCACTTTTAGTCACAGCATTTCCTTTGTATGTTCATCTTTGAATGGCTTCTCCCCCCCCCCTCCACACACACACACACACACACCTGCAGCAACTTTATAGTCATAAAACCTGCAAGAGCAGTATCAAATACTTCTGTAAAATCTTTGTCCTTTTTATAGACAGTCACATACACAGATTTAACAAAAGAGGGGAGAAAGGAAACAGTACTTCCTTCCCCTCCTCCTTTTGTATGAACCATTAAGAATAGCCACCTGCACCTTAACTCCCACTCAGACTCAAACAATGAAATGCAGGATGAGTGTATTACTCAGATCTGACTAGCTTGAATCTCATATAGTATTTGTCTTTTCAGACTTGCTTACAGGTAGTCCTCGCTTAATGACTGGTTGCTTAGTGACCATTCAGTTGTGATGCACCTTCCCCCAAAGGTACTTACAACCTGATTCCAGAGTTTCAATGACCACACCTCTCCCCCACAGTCACATGATCACAATGTGGGCAATTCACGACTGGTGTGCATTTATGGCAGTTTGCAGGGTCCCCAAGTCACAGGATAATGATTTTTGTGGTGTTTTTTGGTTGATTTCTATTTTCACTTCCAGTTTCCAGCAAAAAATGCCCATTGGATAAAATGGAATTGTTAAATGACCATCCCATTTGCTTAATGACCATAACATTCACTTCATGACTGCTGCATGAAAGGACATAAAATTGGGTGTGGTCATGTGGTGATCCATTTAACAACTGCCATGACTTATGACCATAATTTCTATCTCAATTACAATCATAAATCAAGGATTACCTCTATGTCTTTGTTCTAAAGCAGACTGTGAAGGTGGGTTGAGTGTTCAAGACAGGAAGCAGCACCATGGACAGATGTCAATGAGTTGAACCAAATTCAGACTGATAAAGTCATCCAAACTCAGCTCACTGTTGAAGTCACCAAAACAGTATCAGAAAACTGACTGAAGGGTTAAACTAGTGTCAAGCAATATATTTTCCTGAATAGTTCATACTCTGTTTGAGTACAAATAATATGTGTTGGAAATGAAGAGAAGAGTATTTCAAATAAGTTTTCATGAGTGAGGTGCGGTCCTTTTGTATTTGTTTAGTTACAAGTTGACTAAAAGGCATGTGTGAATACACTCTACAGTCCAGGTATAGTTCTACATCTGGTAGGCTTGTGCAGCACTTCATGAATAACTTGGAAAAGTTCCTTTGGAGACTGAACCCTTTGCAGAGCAGGAGATTCCTTCTCTGCCACAGCAAATAGCTGAAGAATCAATTATTGTATGTTCCCTTGAAAAAAATTGAATGGGTATAATTAGAAACCCTGCCTTTTCTGCAGTCCATTTAAAGAGTTATGTGTATATAGCCCAACAAATGTAACTTATTCTGCTTTTAAAAATTGCAAATAAATGCTATGTTTATGTTTCTGTATGCTCTGAAGGAGCCTTTCCAAATTATTGGGAAGTCTGCTGTCTTCTTTGTTTCCAAGACTTCAGTTAAAGTTCCAGGAAATAATTCCTCCAGGGGTGTGGGTGTATGTTCAGTAATAATGCTTTTGTCATTACTGAGGAGAAATTCTGCCCTTGAAAATTGTTGGAGAATGTCTCTGTCTTCAAATATGATGGAGGACGTGAACAGCCATATGTGTCCAATCATCTATGCTAAATGTCCCAAAGGTGCTTTTTTAAAAAAGGTAACTGGACTTTGTTTTTCCTTGAAGACCTTTCTCTTCTCATCCAAGAAGTTTCTTCAGTTCTGACTGAACTGAAGTCAGTCAGAACTGAAGAAGCTTCTTGGATGAGAAGTGAAAGGTCTTCAAGGAAAAACAAAGCCCAGTAATGGGACAACCATTACCTGGATGACTAAGAATCTTCATAGACATTTACACTGAACAGTTTCTGTAGGGTTGATGGCATTTAATGTCTTGATGCAACTTGACTGCCCACTTTTTCCCAAAGAAGAAAAGTCAAGAAGTCTGCAAGGAGAAATATGCACTTAATTTGTTACTCCAAATTGCTTCTCAACAAAGAACACACTGGACTTTTTTTGCAGGAAAGCACACATCTGCATAATTCAGACTTTTGTTTTTCACCTATCCATAGAAAAATGACATTAGCCACTTAGTTACTTGAACTTAGTTCCAGTTAAAATCAGTAGAACTTTAGAATGATACAGCACATGCTCCTCATCTGGACTGGGTCCTGTATTTGTTTCCAAACTCCTTCTCCTTTGCCTTTTGCTTCCAAGGGGGTTGCTTTCAACTAATAGTTGCTTTAGAGCAAAGAGTAACCAGTATCTGTTGGGTCCAAAGTAGTCCCTCAGGGACACAATTTGGATTTAGTGCTTTATCCATAAAATAAATATTTGTTTTTTTTAATGAGATTAAAGTAATATCATGAATTATCTTAAATAAAAATCTACTTACTTTGTCATTAAATTAACATGATATGTGAATCTACCTGTTATGGCCTAGCATTGTGTTCAGACCAAACCACTATGGCTTGTTCAATGACATAGCTTTATGGATGAACTAGACCAATCTATAATTGAGGTCTTAAACTTACCGTGTTTCCCCCAAAATAAGACCAGATCTTATATTAAGTTTTGCTCTAAAAGACACATTATGGCTTATTTTCTGGTTAGGTCTTATTTTGGGGGAAATACAATACTAAACGCCTTCGTCTGCTGATGATCTTAACTGTGGCTTATTTTTGGGGTAGGGCTTATATTACGAGCACCCTGAAAAATCATGCTAGGGCTTTTCTGGCTGGGTCTTACTTTCAGGGAAACAGTGTATGTATTCCAAATGAGTCTGAATCAAAGCTATTTTTGTTGTTGCTTAAAAGTACTTAGTATTTTCTTGCATTCTCCCCCGTCTCAGAATTGTAAATCTTGTTGTTTTATCTAGGCGCTTAATATATAGAAGGACCATCGGTGCATTGCACACTTCCAGAAGTGTTACAAAGCCATACTGTGAGTCACTACAAACCTTTCCTTATTTGTTCAAGGCACATTTATCTCACCATTTATAAATTTATAATGTTTCTCCTTTGATGGATAGGTATTCTCAGCCCACAAGGACTTTGTTGCATTGCTGTGTCATATGGAAAGACAATAAGCAGTGCCAGAATTGAGAGAATTAGGAATAATGCACAGAAGGCCGCTCTAGGGGAAGAAAACACTTCATGTTTTAGGTTAATAGCCAGCTCTGTAGGGATAATGACATTCAGTGGAGCTAACTGATTGTTGTTTGGTCATGCAGTCCAGGATAGAGAGAGGGAGCCCAGGGAGATCAGACTTTGAAATATGCACTGTTAATTGTAAGCTATAATTCTCACCTCCTATATAAAGCAGTCTGCTCATAAAGTATTAAAATAAATAGGTAGCAATTCTTCAATTAGTTTTCCACAATTAAGAGTCATATAGGCAGTTGTGGACTAAGGCCTCTAGAAATAACATTGCCTAGTCTATTAATCAGTTAGATAGATTAAGCCATTTCAATGTCTAAAATATTAATTGGTTGGCAGATTTATAATTGTAATTAAATTATAAATTTAATATTATATTCCTTTTAGTGGCTTTGATCAGAGGATTAGGACTGCCAGGTCTGGGATGCAAAATCAGGATGAGCAGTAGATGGCTCTAACAATATTTTCTTGATCTCTTTTCAGCCATCTAGTAGTCCTGAGTTTTTGCGTCACAGATTCAATAATCTGTAATTAAGCCTTCCTTATCAGTAGTTCTGGCAATGCACAGTCAAAAATAAGGAATTCCCTTTGGGAAATATAGAATCCCACACATTTTCTACAAAAAAACCCAAACAAAAACCCTATGATCCCCTGCTTCAAAGAACATCAGTCCCTTTACCATTGGCCAGGCTGGCAACACTGGTGTGGAAGGGAAAGTGGTTACAAAGAGCAAAAAGACAACCACAGATACTAGTTCTGGTGCTGTAATGGTATGTGGGAATAACCTTGGGAGATGGGAGGAAGAGCCACAGATGGGAAAACTATAAAAGATATCTCAGCCTACAGAAAGAGAGGAGGCACAGAGAGCATTTCAGAAAGGACCCTTCTTAATTTTCTGGAGAGTGAAATGAGAGGAAGGGAGAAATACATTAGGTCTTACAAGATTCTGCTGGTGCAACCTTACTATAAAGGCAGAGCTAGAATTCATTGTTCTGCTCCCTGCCTGGACTACCTTGAAGAGCAAATAGGTACATACAAACCAAACTTTGCTCACTCTGACTGCCCCTGCTTACATTCTTCTTGTCAACAGTATCTTTTTTCTGGGCCCTTACTTATATTTTTGTTTATCCTGCCTTATTATTTTTTTATAAATAACTCAAGGCAACAAACATACCAAACACTCCTTCCTTTTCTATTATATTATATTATCACACAACCTCCACTTTCCTGATCCCTGGCTAGCATAATTTCCTCCCCCATCACAGCCAAGCATGCAGAAGACAAACTGTCCGAGGAAGGATTGGAAATTGCTACCCCCCCACTTCTCCCCTGTAATTGTCAGATCAGTCCCACTGAAATGGTCCATAAGAGGAAGACCATTTTCCCTTGCAAGGAAAACAAAGCTTTTAAGGAGGAAATGAAACAAAAATAAAGAAGATGGCCATCCTCAATCACAACAAAGCCCATAAGGAGGCATAAAGAAACTCAAGAGGAGAGAAATATTTATGAGAGGGTCATAAATATTTAGAACATACAGATAGAAGTAGCAGGGCATGGAAAGAGGAGCAACAAATATCATATTCCTCTCCCCCTCCCATATCAGACATGCAAACAGATGTTGTTTATTTACATTTGGGTACATGTGTATGAATTTTTTAAGACCTTATGTGTGAGAAATTGCTGAGGAGTTTTCATCGTTTGAATCTCTGTTGCCCATAAGTGCTTACAAGAGAATTGTCTGCAAGAAATCTGACTGGGATGTGTGGTTTGATTGTTCCTGCAATCAGTGTTGGGAAGGCTGCCTGAGCCTTGGCTAAAAGCTCTGCAGTGGAAAGAACTTTAGCAGGGGTTTCAAACTCTATTTCATTGAGAGCCACATCAGGGTTGGGCTTGACCTTGGTGGGGGGGCAGGGTGGCCATGGCCAGCTTGATGTCATTTATGTCAGAGGCGCCTGTGGTGGCCTGAGCGCTCTGCCAGTGAAAACGGGCTCCCAAGCCCCATTTTCAGCTGCCACATCCTCCTGCAACCCTCTGCAAGTAAAAATGGAGCTTGGGAAGGCTGCATGTGGCCCTCCTGAGCTCCATTTTCGCTGGCAGAAGCACTGCAGGCTGGTCCTTCGCTGTTTCCAGGGCGGCCCCGTGAGCCAGATCTAAGTACCCTGCAGGCCGGATCCGGCCCCCAAGCCTTGAGTTTGACACCCCTGAGCTTTAGAGTTGCTCTGTCAATCCAACTCTTTTTCCTGGAAGACTGAATGGACAGACAAAAATGGGCAACTATTCCATTTTTTACTGGATTAGAGTTCTCTCATGATATGAATGCCCAGGGGAAGATACTTTGAACAGACTTGGAACTGGCTGTAAAAGTAAAATCCATAGCTGACAGAATTTTTAGATGCTTGCCAATGATCCTGCTCATGTTGCTATACCAAATGTCTAACACCATATAAAGCAGTGTGTAATATATATCCTAACTACTATTTAACCATCAACTAAATACATACAAAATTAACATACATTAAAGTAATACAGCCTGATACCATTAATGACTACATTAATCTTTTAAAAAGAAAAAGAAAAAAGAAAGTAAGGCCTTGAACAAATGATCTCATTCTTTGTATTTTATTTTACATTTTGTTGCAGTTAGCCTATAAATGCCATTTCGATGGAAAGCCAGAATTCAAATCTAAGAAACCAGCCAAGTTATAGTTTAATAGCAACAATAGATCTCTTATTACCTCAGGAAATTTGCCATGAAAATTCTACCCTGTTCTGTATTATGCTCTGTGGGATCATTTTGTTTGGGGATGGAGGGTTGTCCTTTGAATTTGTCCTGATTTGATAGAAGGAAGTGTGCACTCAAAGCATGGCAAAAGAAAATGGTTGGTAGAAGGACATCCTATCTCTGTATGGATGTTTTCTGTCAAAATATCTCACACTCACACACACACCCATGCAACTAGTTTTGTGAGGTTCCCTCCTGCTCCTGTTATTGATCCTGTGTGTTTATATGCATCAAAACATGTAGTTGTCTGGAGCCCATGTACCATGGTATGGTCAATTAATAATTATAAAGAAAAGGGGAAAAAAAGAAAAAGGAAGTTAGCAATAACAAATTTTCTTGCACAGCTAGTGAGGAGTAAGGGCACAGTTTTGAAGTTTTACAAAGTCCCTATACAATAATCTTTACTTACTTATTCAGGTTTTGTTCACTAAACTCTGAGTTGTGCTTTCTCCATTCAAACTGGGACAGAAGGAGGGTAAAATCCTGCTTCTCTCTCTCTCTCTCTCCGCCGCCCCCTTTCCCTCCCTCCTTCCTTCCCCCTCTCCCTCTCCATCTATGGTATACCTACCTATCTATCTACCTATTGTATATATATATTGATTTTTTTTAAAAATGCAGTTAAAAGGATAAATAGAAGAAAAGATTTGAAAGAAGAAAAAACTCAAACCAAAGTGAAAGTACAAAAAATAAAGTACAAAAAATAGTTTATAATGTACCAATTTTCTTTGCTACACATATAAGTTAAAAAAACTACATCAAACACTTACTGTAAGGTTAACATTTGTCTACATTATTTCCATAATTCCATAAAATTTTAATTCTCAAATCCCAAAATCAACTTTTCATTTCTTTCAGTTTCTCGCAAAAAAATCCAAGTTTCCAAGTAGAAGTAAAATTTGCCACATCCCCCAATTCTACTAGTTTCACCATCCATTCCTTGTTTGTAGATATTTGTAAATCCTTCCATCTTTGAGTCTCGCTGCTATCCTATTATAAAAGCAAGTGCCATAAGATGTCTCAGTTATTTATCCATTACACCCAAAAGAACTGTCTGTGCTTTCAATTCTATGTTCACATTTGTTCACATCAAATACAAACTCAATCCCAATATTTTCTAGCTTTATTAAATGTCCATCAAAGATAAAAAAATGTTTCCTCAGTTAGATTGCATTTCCACTATGCTTTGAAGTTCCCTTATATATTTTTGACAATGTATCTAGTGCCATGTACCAATGAGACATCATTTTATAGAAGTTTTTCTATAATTATAATTTAATGTAAATTACAACCTTTTTTTCCTCATACTATTCCCGCTGATCCAAATATATCTTCTTTTTTTTTGAGAAAAATCAAAATCTCCTTAGATACTTAATTTGCTTCTCAGTTAGGTCTCTGTGTATACATATAGTCTTTTTAGCACAAGTCGTAAGTCATAAGCAGAACATAACATCTACTTATGATTATCCCTGTCAAGATAATATGGGGTGCTTTCTTTACACCTAAGCAATTGGACTGAATAAAGAATCCCTTGAGACATTTTTCTTGGCTTTCTTTTAACAATCTTACCTCTGTCTTTTCATGCTAACCGCAGATGATCAATCTTCTGAGAAAGGTAGGTTCTCCAGCTACAGAATGGTGCTGTAGTGACAGCACCAGCAGAGTCATTTTCTGCCTGCTCAAACCATCCTGCAGTGAACCAAATCAAGATGCCGATATAGAGAGCTTAGATTGTTTAGCTGGAACAGATGGTGCAATTGTGCATTTGTTTTTCATTTTCCACAATTGATTCTGAATCAAAGATGCTTTTTAAAAAGTAATCTGAATATAATTTGAAAAAACAGTGCAGTACTTAAATGGAAAGGACATGTAATTTTGGAGGGAATTTTGAGACAAATCTGAAGATTTGAAACCTTTCTGTTGAAAAAAAAAAAGAAAGGTTTGGGGGCAGCTTTATACATCATTGCTTTGTGGGTGCTATAAGCATTTTTAGGTCAATGGATGCTCATTTAGTGATAAACTTCAAATAATGGGGTTTATTACATAACATCTGATCCCATTTTATTCCTCCTTGCTAGAAAAAAATGTGAATAAACAAGGCACGCTCATAAATCTAAATGTATTATTTGAATGAGATTAGGTTTAAATATTACCTTACTGCCTTGGTGTAATATAAAATGCATATTCAGAGCATACAATATAGATAACTTGCCTCCAAATTAAAGTAAAAGGATGGTTTGCTTGGTTCTTAATCTAAGTGGGAATTGAGGGGGAGCAAGCTTAAGGGCAGGGAAGAAGAGAAGAGAAGGGAGAAATGATTTCAAGAGAAAATGAGCTGAGAACATGTTTGAGAAGAGGGAATGTCCAACACAAAAGCAATATCATGATCAATATGTGTGGAAATGCTGAAATCATAATGGATTTTTAAAATATTGATATTAGAATGCTAAGATGCTTATTTATTTATCATATTTGTATAGCCACCCAACACATGACACTGGATGGGGTACAACATCCAATCACTGGTTGATTCAAAATTCAATTTCCTGTGATTATCCCATTCCAGCCCAGAAGAAGGGTCATTTACCTAACTTATTAGCAGTACTTGGATTTTTCCCCCTTCTGTTAAGTCTTGTCCAATTATAAGAGACTTCAGGGACAAGCTTGTGCAGTTCTCTTGGCAAGTGTTTTTTATCAGGTCAACTTGGTCTATCCAATTTTGGGACGGAGCATACTGCTTCGCTTCTCTTGGCAAGGTTTTTCAGAAGTGGCTTGCCACCTCATTCCTAGGAATGAGAGAAAAATGACTGGCCCAGAGATATCCACTTTGCTTTGTGCCCACGACTAGAACACAAGATCTTCTGATTATTAGCCTGATACATTAACCACTACACCAAATTGGCTCTTAGTCCTTGGATTACAGTTGGGTTATTCTGTCTGCAGTGGAAATCAATCTTTTATAGCCTCATAAAAGGGGAAAAATAAACTTTTCTCATATACACTCAGGGCCTATTATGTCAATCTCATTTAATTTTCCTTAGCTATTAATTTGCCCCGTGTTTTACTATGTAATTTATTTTTTGTACGTGCTAATCACACGGATTAAACTCCTGCTGTTTCTTAAAAAGCTATTGTGCTGTTTCTAGGAGCTTTTGTTAACACAGCAGGTAATTTCCTGTTGAACCACAATATGTAGCTATTTTTCCTTCTCCTTTTCCTTTTGATTTGGCCTTGCACCTTCCAGAAAAATGTACTGGGGTGATGAGTTCGTTTTTTTAACTTAACAATTGCCTCAAATAAGAAAAGCTGCTCAGTTTATAAATAAAGTCTTACTAGCAGTATTAATAATGCAGGAGTTTAAATTTAATTGCCTTGATTTAACTCTTGGGACAGAGTTAAATCAGAGTTAAACCTAGCTTACACTTTAGTAGCTGTTGCTACTAAAGTGGAATCCAATTTAGTGGAACCTTGGAAGGATGCCTTTTCCATGGCTGCCCCTACCATACAAGAACACCTTCCATTGGTGATTTGACAGCTTCCACCCTTCTAAACTTACACAGAGACCTGACTACACTGAGGACTGGGATAGGATTGTGTAGGCAGATAGTGTGGAAGGAGGGCAGCTGACCCTCAGTGGGCATCCCAAAGGGACAACTATGCTGCTTTTACTTTATTGTTTTACTGTTTTTTACTGCTTTATTATTGTTTTACTTACTGGTTTTATTTTTGTGAGACACTTAGAATTACTTAAGATGGGAGGCGCATAAACCCTTTACATAAATAGATAAATAAGGAACCCAATCCAGTTAAGGGGCAAAGAAATAAAGAAAAACACTTTCCTTCTAATGATAAACGTAGTGCTTTTTATATTAGTTTAAAGGGGCCGGGGTCATTTGCTGCCAGAGTGATTAGAGGAGCTGTCTCTAACATGGCAGTTTCCAGATAATTGTTTATACAATTTATATAGCCACCCATCTCAAAACAATCACTCTTGGTGGTACATAGAAGGCTAAAAGCAAAAAAGAGAAATATATAAAGTAAATATCAAGCAGACAATGCATGCGAGGATTTAAAAATCATTCTGTTTCTCATCAATGAAAACTAAAAGCAGATAAACCAATTGTCAGGCCTGGCCTGTCTATGTGGCCAAATACTTGAGGGAAGTTCTAGGGCAGTGATGGCTAACCTTTTTGCCGTCACGTGCCAAAAGTGGGGGGAGCGGGGAGGGTCGTGTGTGCATGTGCCCACACCCATAATTCAATGCACCCTACCCCCCATGCATGCGCATGTGACCCACACACACACTCCCCCTGTTTTTGGCACATGTTAGCATGGTGGGCCCAGTAGGCCCATTTTTCGCCCTCCCCAGGCTCCAGAGCCTTTCTAGGAGCCTGGGGAGGGTGAAAACAGCCTTCCCCACTCCTCCGGAGGCCAGAAACAGCCAGTTTCCTAACTTCCAGTCCCACCGGAGCTGAGCTAGGCTAGGGCAACGCTCATGTACCCACCGATATGGCTCCACGTGCCACCTGTGGCACGGGTGCCATAGGTTCGCCATCATGGTTCTAGGGTTTTTTTTTATTCCTTAAGAAAGGCCAGCAGGGTTGGGGTTACCCAGATTTGTGAACTGACAGGAGATTATGGGAATTTAGTCTGACCAGTTGGGAAAGGATTTATTAAAAAATCTACACAACAGTAACAGTTGGCAATTCCTATTTGAATTCTTTAGTTGAGTGTGCTGCTTATTTTGTCACCTTGAAACAGCCACTGGATGGTTTCCCATGTCATAGTCATCTAAAATTAATTGTGTGGTTTGTGGAATAAGTCAGAATAGCTTGGTTTATCTCACAAATCACATGTAACTGTCATGGTTATAAACCCAAATTACTGGTTTTATATATGCATTAAGCTAAAATCAAAGCATGCTGGATGGAGAATTCTGGGAGTTGAAGACACCTTAAAAGTTGCCAACATTGAAACACTATTGTAAAAGACTAAGTTCTTTTCAAGAGTAATCACACAGTCCTAAAACTGTTTAAAACTTGTTCCCCCTCTTGAGTTCATTGAGCCAAAAACTCAGAATCTAAACTTATTATAAGAAGTGAACCATGCACACAAGGGCAAGTACTGTAGATCTTTTACGTGCACTCACTATTTCATTTCCCCCATTGAAGAACACTCTCTTCACCCAGGTTTCACTATGCTAACATTAGATGAATTATTTGGGCCTTCTACCCTAGCCCTAAAGAGGCATCTGTTGGGGGAGGTCAAAAACTTGAGTTGCAGCCACATATTTGAAACCTTGCCTCTTTTCATGTGTTATGCATGTGAGAGATTCTTGCAAAAAAAGGGGCAGATACATGCAGCCTATGCTTTGAAAACTCTCTGGAGGTAACTTTCAAGCATATCCAAGGCTCGTGAGAGACTGCTTGTCTGCTGTTTCTATATCTCCATTTCTTGTTGTCTGCATATCTTGTACTCTTGAACTCAGCCTTTGAATTATAATTACTTAAAAAAAAGGGGGCACTCTATTTATGGTAAATCAACTTCATGGGATGTTTTCCTTACTTTGAAACCCTAGAAAGCTAGGGTTTCTTACTCCAGAAATCTATATTTTTAAGTATTGCTGGCCACAATTAAACAATTTCAACTTTTATTATACCAGTTGAAAAAAAAATAATATGCAAATCAATCAAGCAAACACTGGCCTTGCTCAACCAGTGAGATTTCAAATGCATAACTCCCATTGCTCCCTGCCAGGATTTCTTGGCTCAGAATTAAAGACATCTGAGATGTTTGAAGACTGCCAGACTGGACTGGCATAGCTTGGCACCAGCCCACACTTCTCCAGAGTTTCAAACAGAATTGTTTGCCTGTGGATGCTTGGAGCCAATCCCTCTATACAACGCACACTGCTTTACTTACTGAATTTGCCTAGCCTTTGTTCTTTATTTCCCATGTTTGTGCTTAAAGATGGATGATGACATTCTTATTTCCAGAATGCATGACCTGCAATTTATAACATATTTGTACCTATTCTCTCACTCTTCTTTCCATACAGAAGACTGTGACTGTGAGGGTTACTTCAATGGACAATACATAGGTGGGTACCAGTCTTTGTAATGAATGATACATATTTCAGATTCTGCCCTAAAACCTGGAAGTACGTATATACCGTGTTTTCCCCAAAATAAGACCCTGTCTTATATTTTTCGAACCCTGAAATAAGTGCTTGGCCTTATTGCCATGCACTCAAAAGCCTGATTGGGCTTATTATCAAGGGATGTCTTATTTTGGGGGAAACAGGGTACTTCAATTTTTCTGCAAATAGTTCTGCAACCTATATAAATTGAACACCTAATGCATTTGTATGCAGTTCTTTTATAACTAACGATGTTGCCTTACATCAAATTGGAGGGCTGGAGGAATCCTTCTGAAACTTTGTTCTCAAGATGTTCTTTACTAGGGGACAATAATAGCTACCCACTATGGGAGAAAGAAAAATGTCTATGGCTGGAGCCATGGGACATGATTGAAAAATGGGCTGAACTTAATGGATGAATGAGTAATGGAGCTAGATTCTTTCTTGGTACTTCATTTTAGTTCTAGTTATGCTCTTGATCCCCTTTCCTCCCTTCCTCCTTCCCTGGTTTATTTTTGACATTCAAATAGGCAGTTCTCAGCTTATGACCAAAATGGAGCCTACCCTTTACGGTCGTACGTTGTAATGGTCATAAAGTGAGTCATCACATGACTGACTTGATTTTTATGAAAATTTTTTGCAGCAGTTGTTAAGCAAAGGCTATGACTGTTAAGCAAACCATTCAGCAAAAACAATGTAAATAATAAATCATGGTCTGGTGACTCGGGGGTGCTGGGAACAGCCATAAATGTGGGCCAAGTGCTGAGCATTTGAAATGCTCTCATGTAACTGTGTATGTGTATGTGTGTAGGGGGGTATTGGAACTTTGGAACCAAGTTGTAAGTACCTTTTGGGAGATATTTCAAATTGGTGCTAAGCCATCAGTTGTTAGCTGAGGACTAGCTGTTATATACATATCATATGGACATTTTTACTTTTTGAGATTTGATTGGCAACAACTTAGTAAAAAGGGGAGGATATAATCTTTTGAAGTTTGAGAATCACCAGATGATTGGATAGCAGACTAAATAGGATTAATTAAGCCTTTCATAACACTTTGAACAACATAGAGAAGAAAAATATTACTTTTGGTCTTTTAGCTGGCTTGCGACGAAGTTTCCGACTGAGCCGAAAGGAGAAGCAGAGTGATCCAAATGAAGCCAAACAAACTGAACAAAACTCCCCTCCAGAACTTCTCACATATGAGGAAGTTATCAAATACCACCAGCAGCCTGGTGAAAGGAAGAGACTGGTGGTTTTAATTGGTGAGTTGCTGTGTGTAAAAAGAGCACCATTTTGTTACAGGGAACTGATTGTTGACGTACTGCAGATCAGTTTCTCGACCTTGGCAACTTTAAGGCATGTGAACTTCAGCTCCCCAAATTCCCCAGCCATCCCATGCTTTAAAGTTGCCAAGATTGAGAAACACTGTCGTAGATAGTGGAGATCAACATTTTCAAACTATGGTGAACTCAAAGATGCGTCCTGAAGTTCTCATCTTTTTAGGAAGGTATGGGATGTGGTAGAGCTTAACAGTCAGTATCCAGGATCATGTGGAAAGAAAAGCAAGTTTTGGATCCATCTTCATCAAAATTCAGGTAGTTCCCAATTAAGTAGTCATTTATTCTACTATATATAAAATCGATAATTCAAATGATCATGCCTCTTGTAATTAGTTCTGGGTAACTTTGGGATTAGTAATTTTCTCTTCATGTTCACTAAATTCATGAATGTATTTCAGAACAGATGGAATTTGAATAACATTATGAGAGATGGTGCTTTCAGAGGGTGAGCTGGTGTGAGGGGAATTCAGTGGAGTAACAGTTTCCCAGCAAGGAAGGAGCATATTCCAGAAAAGAGAAAGGGGATACAAAAGGCAGCATAGCCCTGACCTGGATAAGTGACAGAGAGTAAGCAGAGACACTCCCAGAATCTCCCTGGGAATATCTGTTATGGTGAGAGTAGTAAGGGTTTAATCCAGTGGTGGGATTCAAGTAATTTAACAACCGGTTCTCTGCCCTAATGATTTCTTCCAACAACCAGTTTGCCAAACTGCTCAGAAAGTTAAGAACCGGTTCTGCCAAAGTGGTGTGAACTGGCTGAATCCCACCACTGGTTTAATCTGTCAAGATTCTGTCTATGTCACTCTTAGCTTGATAAGCATACTTCTTTGAAGGTACATTGAGTAGTATATGCAGGTTGCATCTAGTATCCCATTGAAGGCTTCAGATTTTAAGAATATAAAATTCATGCTGGATGAGAATCAAGTTCTTTTAGTCCAGAATCCCATTTCCTCAAAGGCTCAACTGATATCTCTGAGAAGCTCAGATCAGGATACGGGGATATCATCCTGTTCCTGCTGTTCATTTGGTGCACAGGGATTTTGCTTCCTATTTTGGAAATTGTAAACATTAGCACCTGGTTGTTGGATGATGCAGAGTACCATCACGTCCTTGAAGGAAACAAAAAGATAAACATGTAATAAAAATAAATATTTTAAAATTGTTTATATGAGTGTTTCTGAATCTTGGAAACTTTAAGACGTGGCCTCAACTCCTGGAATTTTCCACCAGCCATGTCTTAAATTTGCCAGGGTTGAGAAGAAGTGGTTTATATGTAAAATAAACATGCATGAGGAATCCTACTCATCTTCCTTTCTGCAATTTAGTGTTTTCCCACTGTGTTTTACTTCTTCCACTGAGCAGGATGTAGGATGCTACCCAATTCCTTAACCTGGAATTGGAAAGCAGCAGGTTAAATTGGGCTTGCCAGCTTGGCCCTGTAAAGACAGCTCTCTCCAGAGGTACACAGCTTCCAAACAATCTCTGCTGGATGCCATTCCCTTCTGACTTAAATTGAGAAGGAAGGCCAGTTGCTTGAAAAGTGAAAGTCTGGACGATAAAGCTAATAAGGCAGGAAAGCTGAGCAAAACCTTCATTTAGTGCCCTCCAAAGTACTAGAGTTTACTTATATGGCTGTTTAAAAAATAAAGTGGATTTGGGCTGTGTGGGGGATCTAGATGGGGGTCATTGGACAGGAGGAGATGATGGATCTAGGATTGCTAACCTTTCATTCCATGCCTGCTGTTTGCATTGAAAAACTAGAAAGATGCCCACTAGAGTAAATAAAAAGTTTTGCATTCTGACCTGAAGAGGAATCATATCAGAGGCCATGAGCTTATTGGGACACAGAAGTTTGCTATTAGAAAGCTTTTAAGACTGTTACTAACAGTGCACATCGTATCTTATTTGATTCACTTATAAGGGCAGAACCAACATAGATAAAGCTGCCAATCAAAAGTTGGCCGCTTTATGGTTGGCTTCTGCTGCATATGCCTTGTGTTTTGTCTATTCACCCACTTCTTCCTCTGATCTCTCAGGTTCTTTGGGGTCTCGGTTAAATGAACTCAAGCAGAAAGTAGTGGCAGAAAATCCACAAGAATATGGAGTTGCTGTGCCACGTAAGAAACTCCCCCCCCCAAAGATGTATCTAGTCACCTATCCCCTCCCCATGAAATGCAAAGTTGTTTATTTCTCTATTTATGTTACTTTGTTAATACCAATATCAAACTGCCCAATGTTCTCTAGATGACTTACTCTTGTTCAGTAATTCAGTCATTGCCATTTTTTCACATCCTAATGGACATCAATTTGCCAGAATTATCTGTGAATAAATAACTGCTTGGATTTTTGTAAAGTTACGCTTGTTTTATCAGTAAAAGCATCTGGCCATCTTATGTTCTGCTGACAACTTTTCTATTCCATCTATGTTTCCAACCATCAGAGTCTTCTCCAGAGATTTGTGCTTACATAATATGGCCACAGTAGTAAAACATTAGCTTCATTATCTAAGATTGAATGATTACTTCTTGCTGTTCATTGTACTCAACAGTTTCCCCCACCACCACCACAGGGAAAACAGATTAATTTTAATTCATTCAGACTTTCTTAATGTCTAGCTTTCATAGTCATATCTTAAACAGTTTCTTTTTATTTGGATAAATTTTCTTATGTTGCTGATGTCTTTTGCCTATATTTTTCTCATTTATTTTCAACAAACCAACAGACAGCCATTTCTCCTTATTCTGCTGTTTACCATGTGGAATATTTTTGTTTCACCTTTGATGATATCACAAATTTGGTCCAGAGCGATCTCCAAATATTCTATTTATTCAGTCTAATATATTAAATCTGTTATTTACCTTCACTGCTTACTTGTATGAAATATTGCTGAGATTGTATCTTGTTGGTCTGATTATTTTGTTGCTTTCTAAATTGGAATTCATAAGACGTTCCTGATTTAAACCTCAGTCAGGTCTTGTTTTTGTTGGCAAAGCTGAACACCTCCATTTTAACTTGCAAAGTATATAGCTTTAGTCAATGTGTTTTTGATATTGTATGTCCAGCAATTAAATCTTGCAGCTTCTTAGAAGTAGGTATTTACTGCAAACAATAAATGATTTTGGGAGAATTCTATTGATCAATCATCTGCTTTGTTTCAATACCAATTCATTTGTTCCCATAATTACAAATGCCTTTTTATTTTAACGTTTTAGTGCACATGTTGCCTATTATGACTGTGACATGTTTTAGTTTGTGAAATGGATCCACAGGGTACTCAAGGATCTTTTCAATATTATCTTCCTCTAGATCTGTGCTTTAAGCATGAAATGGGATCTTTGTAACATAGGAAATCTCACCTTGAACTTGGATTGAGACAATTCTGCCATTTTGGGTGTGTGTGTGTATCTAAGCACTGACTTTTGCACTCTTAGTAAAAATGATGATTTCTCTATTTGTTCTGTGAATTTCCTGTCCACAGAAGAAGATTTGGTGAGCCTCTTGTGTAAAGATGAATTCCTATCCATTTTATTTAACTCAGTCTGAGAAAGTCAGTGCAGTATTCCACTGTGACTGCTCTGATATCGTGTTCCTGATATTCCACACATGAATGTGGTGCTTGTGTATGTGAATACACAGAATCACACATCCTACTGCACTTTTTATTTTTGCCTGTGGATACAGTCATATCGTAAGCACCAATGTTATTCATATTTGTTCTCTGCCCTTACCCAGTAGCTTACTGAATACTTTCCAGTTTGAAGAATTCATTTACCGTGGTCATGCATATATTTGTCCTGATTGTGAGTATTTGTCTGGTTTTCTTGGTTGCCTTTTCCTTCTTCACTGAATCATGATTGATCCCATCCTTTCTTTCTGATCTAGCCATTTTTGGGTCAGTGTTCTGAGAGTGTGCAGTTTCAAAAATGTACTCACAGAGCCACTGGGATGTGGAAGCCAACTCACTATTAAAAGATAATGATCCATGAATTGAGACTTATAAGACACCAGGATAAAATATAGTGAAAAATAAATCACTTGATAAACTATCAGCATATAAACAACCTAACATAAGGTAAACATGCTGGTTAGGATACTGGAAGATGTGAAATTGTGTGCGAGACCTAAAATGTACATATATAGAAAAGGTATAACGTGGAATCAACACCTCAAAAGAAGATTAGGGTTTTCTTTTGTCTGTTATTCCCTCCTCCTTTTACAGGCTGCCTCTCTTGGGCCACATTGGAGTGAGTGGGGCCAGATAATCCCTCTTTGTTGTTGTTAGTTGCGAAGTCATGTCTGATCCATTGTGACCCCATGGACAATGTTCCTCCAAGCCTTCTTGTCCTCTACCATCCTCTGGAGTCCATTTAAGCTCATGCCTACTGCTTCAGTGACTCCATCCAGCCACCTCATTCTCTGTCGTCCCTTTCTTCTTTTGCCTCAATTTTTCCCAGCATTAGGCTCTTCTCCAGTGAGTCCTTCCTTTTCATTAGGTGGCCAAAATATTTGAGTTTCTGGATCTGGTTCAGGATCTGACCTTCTAAAGATCAGTCAGGGTTGATCTCCTCTAGGACTGACCGGTTTGATCACCTTGCAGTCCAAGGGACTCGCAGGAGTCTCTCCTTTTTTTACTGCCTTCAGAGCAATCCCACAATGTGTGTGTAAATTTTTTAAACCAAGGAGAGTGTTAAATCTTTTCATCTTTTTGCATCTTAAAATCAACCCCTCCCCTTTGGCTAATGTCTAGTCCACTATTGTAAAATATGACTACTTTTGCAAATTAACCTGAAGGTTAGCTGTTGATTGGGAGAGTTTGTTTTCCTGGTAAATATCTGTCTGTCTGTCTGTCTGTCTCCTCGGCTTCTCAGGCAACCAATGACTCCAGTAGGGTGGCAAAATGTAGCCATCTAAATTATTCTACCTTAGTTAATTCTTGAATTATATTTTCCCAAGGGCATCACAAATCAACAAACTCAAAAAAAAAAACAAGCAGAAAACTCGCAGAATACAAGCACAAATAATTTGAAGCTTTTATTATTATTCACACCCAACTTGCTGCATTTATTATAAGTGCTAAACTCTTGAAAAGATCTGCTGTATGTGGATGATGGTTGAATTGGCAGCCTGTCCATCTGGAACATGTGATAGAAATAATTATCCTAGTGTATCTTAAATAATTGCTGTCTGTGACCATATGTCGCATAACCTAATCCTCTATTCATTTTTTCTGTCCATTTCTCATGTCATGAGAGCAGCACAGATGGGCCTTTTCTCCAGTGGGATCATCATAAATGTAGACATTGCTTTCTATCTCTATGGAACCATTTGTGTCAGATGTGTGTTTTTGCATGTGCAGCAATTGGCTGAAACAGGAGTGAATTGTGGGTGGGGATTGTTTGTCCAAGGGATTCTCTTTGGTTTGCTTGCTAAGGTTTGTAGCATATTCCCAAGAGCTTTATAAACATAGCATGGAATGGTGTTTCAGCTGTCACATATTTGGCTCATTGGACTTCTAGCTGTATCCTTCCTCCAATAGTCAGATTCCTGTATCTACAATATCTAATATAAAACAGGAAGAGCTCTGTTGGATCAGATTGAAGGTTGTCCTAAACTAGGTCTTCCTTGTTTTAATTTTCACACTAACCAAAGATGTCCATAGGAAGTCCACAATATAAGACCGTGTTTTTGTTTCTAAAGCTTCTACTTCTTTTTTGGTAGGGAAATTGTCAGTAGTTTTGTTTGTGCATGTGTGTTTTAGAATTATAGCATTTGGAAAGTTCTTTTTATTTTTACAATAGCTTTCCCATACGCCATAATTCTAATCTTAATTAGTCCCTTCCAGATATTTAATATGGTTTGTGTTCACACAGTATTGTTCGTTTTTCCTTAGCTTGATTTGTGAACCTACATATTGTGTTTTAGCATTATATATGAATCAAGTGATGTTTTCTGAAATTCTTGTGTTGCCTGCTAATCTAGAATTTGTAAAATGGATACTGAAGTTGAAAGAGGTAAAGAGAAGCTAGGACTGAAACAAACAGCATCATATTTACTTAATTTGTCTCCATTAATTACTTACAGTATCAGGGGATCTTCCTCCATGTGTCATGGTAAGCCCCGGTTGCAAGGATGGTCTCCAGAATTCAACTACAAAATGGCTCCTTTCTGTGGGCAAGCTCTATAGTTCTCAGATCTCTCTTTTCCCCTCTACCCCAGGAGTTGCTCAGTTTAGGCATCAACAAAGGAAGGTTAGGGTTAAGTATCTAGCTGCGACTGAGTGCTTGCTTCAACAAAAGAGAGAAATAATGATCTGATTGGTGTTAGAACTGGAAATTTGTTATCTCACAGCTTGCGAGAGTAAATAGGAGGACCTAGCCTGTCTAAGCAGTCTTTCTTCTAGTATTAATTGAAAAATGCAGGTCAATCATAGGACAGGCAGTTATGGTTATTCATCAGGTCATGGGTTAAAAATCCTGTCTTAAACAATACTGAAGGAACAACAATTGCAGGAAGAAAAAATATTGTAAAACAAATTAATCTCATGACACTATGAATAAAAAGCGGATATGGAAGTTGCTTGGATTAGAGTGAAAAAGAAAGTTACCTTACAGAGTGCCACAAAAGTGTGTGAAGTTATAGTGGAAAGTATGAAAGAGCATGCATAGTCAAATAGTAAAGTGAAAGAAGCTGTGGATGATGAAAAACAATTTTAAAAGTCTCTTTAAATATAGTATGAATTAGATTTCAATATTTCCAGTTTACACTGTTTAATTTTTTAAAGATAAATCACCTATAAGAAAAAAAATGCAAAAATATTATTGAGTAAGGATTGCACTTCATTGTACTTTAATAGAATAATAGAATAACAGAGTTGGAAAGGGACCTTGGAGGTCTTCTAGTCCAACCCCCTGCTTCGGCAGGAAACCCTACACCACTTCGGTCAAATGGTTATCCAATATCTTCTTAAAAACTAATGGTTTCGTATATTTCTAACTACATTCTTTAATCAGTCATTTTACCCCTTAAAAACTATACCATAAATGTTTAAATCTGGCTTGCCGGGTAACACATACAATTTATGGAAGCCATTTCAAATTGGTTAAACTTCTATTACGCTGTTATTTTTGCCATTGATGCATGTTTTCCAAGTTTAAGTTTCCTATCTGATACTACTGATAATGTGTCTCTTTTTCAAAGTTTATCCTTGTGGCTATCAACACATCTCTTAATAAATTGTGAGGAGAAGGAAGAGGAGGCGGAGGATGAGCTGATATGTCCTGGAATTATGCCTAATTAAAAATATGACTTCAATTCATATTTGGTTTCTAAAATTCTCCAGATATTGCTGTTTTTGTTTCTGATACTTTTGAGTTTTTTTGCATATCCATCACACAAGATGAAATGTATTGTGACATTTACAGTATGTGTTAATGTACAATTTGTCTCCCTTAGCAATTATTGATGAAATTGTATCCCCTCTGTAAAACATTTTATACCCATATTGTTTTGTTTTGTTTTAAACTGTAACTTGTTGATTTGTTTCTTTCCATTGTTGTGTTGTATTTGTTCCTTTGCATCTGCTTGCTATACAGTTTTGATTAGTTCTATCTTTGAGACATATCCAAATAATAGTTTGTGTATACACCCCATAGATGGTTTTAATTCTGTGTATTTCAAATTCTGTCATTTTTCAGGGATGTTTTTATTCTTCCAATTCCTATTAAATGTCTCATTTGATGACCCTATACCATAAATATCTATAAAGTTCATTAGCTAGGTCAGCTTTTTCCAATTTTGATATTTTGCTATCTGGGGATTGTATCCATTCGGTTAACCATGACATCTGGTTCTGTATATATAATTTGAAATGTTGCAGAGCAAGACCCCTTCTGTATTGTGAGTCTTGTAACATTTTAAATTTTACTGTAGGTTCTTTTCCTCTATTCATATACATTTATTAACATTTTTTTGCCATTCTCATAAAATATTTTCTGGGATCTGAATTGACACAATTTGAAACAAGTATGTTCATCTTAATAGTTGCACTTCATCTTAACCAAGAAAGCTTTAAGTTTTTTCACTTCTCAAGATCTATTATAAACTCTTTCTATAGTTTTCCATAGTTTTGATATATTTCTTCATTGTTGCCTGTCACGTATTTCACTTAAATCTATTATCTGATAGCCAGATAATACCTGACACTGACAGCTTGGCTTATGTATATTGTAAACATTTTTGTTCTTTGAACATTGATTTTTTTTTATCCAAAGAATCCAAAGCTTTGGTTTATTTTCCTTAGATGTCTTATTGCACTTGATGGTTAATACTATATCAGCAGCATAACATTTAGTTTATATTCTTCTCTATGGAATTTGAGACCAGATATTTGTTTGCTGTCTCGAATCTTTTCTGCCAATATTGGCAATGATAAATAATAAGAGGAAAAAATGGATTCTCTGTGCCCGATAGCTTTGTTGATCTAAATAATTGCAGAAAGTGCAATTTTGGCCATGATCTTAATGTTTGCTGTTGATACACAGTTTTGGCTCATGCTTTAAACCAAGCTTGGGTAAATTATTGAAAAATGGGTAAGTCTTCTCCAGGATCTGTTTTGTTCAGTAGTGCAGATAAAAACATCCCTATGAGTTATCAAAAGCTTTTCTGAAACTTGCAAAATTAGTGGTGCCCTTTTCCTGTTAAAAAAATAATATATGCTATTGTATTGATTAATAAATCTGGTTTATTAATTATAAATCTCATTTATGTTTCTCTTTAGTACATAGCTTGTTTGTTTGGTTGATATGTATTATTTTAGAAATTCATTTCTTTAGTTGTTTTCTGAAAATTTTATAGTCAACATTCAGCAGAGAAATTTGTCTGCATTGCTGGGGTTTGTACGAGGCTATTCATTTCATCATAAATCAAAATTATGTGTTCTTTCCATATTTATAGTACTGCCATTGCCTCTTCGCTTCATTCATTGGATTCGTCAGTGGATCCAGCAATTCCTCAAAGTTGTTCATAATCAAATTGTTGCTTGACTCCTTGAAATTCTTTCATAGTGGTCTTGTTGGGTTAGTTCTATGCATATGTTATAATGATCTTGTTTTGGTTTCTAGTTCTTTTTTCTGTCCGTTATGTTCTTTTGCATTTTGCCACTTGTTTAATATGCTTTACTTCCGATATGCTTTACTTTCTTCCCATATGGCAGGGGCAAAGTTCTTGGTGTTCTATTTACTTAGAAGGATATTTTCAAAATCTTTTTAATTTTTGTAGAATACTATCACAAATTAGCTGTAAATGATTAAGTATTGAGCAGGAAGTATGACAATATATGTTACATGGTGTCTCCTTGGATATTCTGGATAAGACATGCTTGTGGTAATGTTAGAGTTGAAGATGTGAATGTATGTGTACCTTTCCATGCAGATGATATCGGCTGAGAATGTGAATGATTTGTACCAAATGTCAGATTGATTTTATGTTCATAAATGGTGAAAAAGTAGATGGATTAATTTGTGTACCTCGGGAGAATATTTACTAAGGATGAGTAAACAAATGGAAACATTTAAGTTTTCAAATACAGACAGGGTAGCTGATAGTATATAATTTATTGTAAGAAAGTAATATTTATCAAAATAAACTAAAATAGTTGAGTATATTTATGCTTCTATCCATAATATGTTCTACCCATAATACCCATATTATGTTCTACCCAACATAATACCCAATTCTCATCTCTATATCTCATATAGAGATGAGAATTGGGTAGGAAAAATATAAAAATAGGCGGAATGTCAGGTAAATGGGGTACAAAAAGAGCCTAAGGTAAAAGAAGAAAATATGATCCCAAAAGTGAACAGCTGCTGAATGAATGTGAATGGAGTAAAAATTAAATACGTATAAAACAATATGTTGAAGTATTTATTTGAGACACTGAATAAAGATCAGATTGCAAAGCAAATATATTACAGAAAAAGTAAACGGGTTGAAAGAAAGGAGAAGACAGACAAAAGCATGGTTACGTAGAATTGATGGAACCCTCAAAAACGAAGAGGGAAAACATTTAAAAATCAAAGAATATATAAATCAGTGTGTGAAAATGGTGGAGCAAGGCTGCCAAAATATAAACATACGAAATGGTTTGATGAATAATATTGACATCAATTAGTTTTATCTCTGTATCCTTTTTGTTATCCTTTAAATTTCTTATTCATCTTCTGCTCTGTAGGAATGCTTCCTGTGAAGCGGAAGAGCAAGATGTATATGCGTGTATGACTTAGAATAATGTATGAATGCAACCACTAAATTCTCATGAGATTAATTTTGCTCAGTGCAAGGACATTCAAACTTTGTAGTGTCGTGACCCCTCAGAATAATAAATGATTGTATTTGACTCCCCTTCCCCTAAATAAAACAAAGTAATGAGCAAAAATGCTGCAATTGGATAGAAGGCTAGGTTTTAGGCCTGGATTTATCCATATCTTATACATCTCTGGGAGTTTGTTCCATGTGGTACCTTGCTCAATAGTAGTAATTGTGAGAGGGATCTTGGAGTCCTAGTGGACAACCATTTAAATATGAGCCAGCAGTGTGCAACAGCTGCCAAAAAAGCTAACACGGTTCTAGGCGGCATAAACAGAGGGATAGAATCAAGGTGACGTCAGGGTTGAAATTCAGCCGGTTCTATTCGGTAGGGCTGACTGCACGAAGACCTGCCCACCTGCATGGACATCATGATGTCCCTTTTTTGTGACAATTTTCAGTCTCTGTGGATGTGCAGAAGGCTTTGCGCCTTGTGAATTTCACCCCTGCATCACATGTAGAGTTACACTTTATAATGACTTGGTAAGGCCATCCTTGGAATACTGCATCCAGTTTTGGTCACCACAATGTAAATAAGATGTGGAGACTCTAGAAAGAGTGCAGAGAAGAG
>JANHZT010010294.1:7289-34991 GCA_032468215.1 Stegonotus admiraltiensis
CAGTAACAGAGTTGGAAAGAAACTTGGAGGTCATCTAGTCCAACCCTCTGCTCCTATACTAGGGATTCGAACCGCTGAACTGCCGACCTTTCTGATCAACAAGCTCAGTGTCTTAGCCACTGAGCCAGGAATTGAAATCCTATGATCAGGCAGGGCATAAATCTAATACAAATAAATCTGATTTATTTCTCTTAGAATTTGAACAGAAAATGTTACAAAGTGTGAACATTGAAAGACCTGGTGAAATATTTTGATCTGTTCAGGCATGGTCTGAGAAATGCCTTTCAACCAAGCTTACCATTGCAGGCAAGAGGTTACATTTCATTAGTGCTGTGAAAAAAATCGGAATGAAACATGGACATTGGCAATATTTGCAGATAGGGCAAACGCCAATAGTATTATATAATTTCGGATATGAGAGAAATATAACATGAGCATCTTTGACTTTGTAGTCTCATTAAAATATGCTGATTAAGTTTTACGTAATATTAAAGTATATACTGTTTTTATACATTTCTTGAACTTTGGTAAACTTTAAATCAATAGGATACTATACACAAGAGAGAGGAAACAATGACGGAAGGAATATCCTGATGGTACTTCGTGGATTGTAAGAGCAACCTTTGGCTGATGAAAGCCGATGTCGTAACAAATTGCTTTCGCCTTTAAAAAGCCACAAGGCTCTTCGCTGCTTTCGTTGCCACCGACACACACTACTTTTTCCAGCTCCACTTTGCTTGCTCGTCCGTGTGACTTCTTCCCCAAACTCCCAATATAGTTGAAAATCCTAATAACGGGATCATTCCAAAGGCTTCCGTTGAACTTCCGTGACAACCCTTCATACAACCTCCGCGTCAAAAAGCAATGAAATCCCTCCTTGTAAACGAATAAAAATGTATTTCCCCATTTGCAGGAAGAGAAGATCTTTCTCCGGTCACGTGATCGCATCTGGCCAATAATTATCTAGGGCCGAAACGGCCTAACCGCTTTCTCCTTCACCATGGAAACAGTTACATTCTTCCGTTCCCCGCCTTCCTCGGCATCGATCCGTGGCAAGGTGAGCGGCAGCTTTATCTTCGAATCACAGCTGAGGGAGGGTCTTCAAGGTGCGTCACGCCCCACGCTAGAGATTCGCAAAAGGTAGCCTTGGCTGAAAAGGAGGTAGGAAAACGGGATGTGCAGGTTAGACGAGGAAGAAGCGACTTAGCCAATGAGCGGTCGCTTAGAAAGGTGGAGGCGTGGTCTAAGGAACAGATTGGCACGGAGCCAGCCAATGCTGGGCAGCCGCGGCTTGTGCTCCACGTCGGCATCGGGGCGACCAAGATGGAGGCGCTGATCCTGGTAGGAGCCGGAGGGGCAAGAGAGGGGAGAGGGAGAATTGCTGGGGTGCGCGCCTGTTACCATGGAGACGGGCAGGTGGGCGGGGCGGAGCTAGTCGGTTGCTGCTGGGGTGCTTCTGGGCCTGGGCTTGAGCTCCTCTGCAGGGAGTTCGGGCCCGGCCACCCGTGGAGACGCAGGGAGGCTGGGCCGGTCCGTATGGTGGAGAGGAGACGGCAGGCTGAGGGTGTGAGAAGCTCCAGGTGCTGCTTGACACACCAGCCAGGATGGGACAGAGCAAGGAAAGCCCCTTTTAGAGATTCTCTGCTCAAGCAGCAGAAACGTGGGCCAAATCAGCTGTCCCTTTTATAGAAAAAAAATAGAAATCCAGTGGTTGCTGTTCCATCTATGAATTTCATCAAGGAAAGAACAAAAAGCCGAGTTAAGCCTTTCATTCCCATTTCACATATGGATAAAGTGGGACTTCCACTGAAGAAAAGCACTCTTCATACTCTTTATTTCTTAACTGCTTGCTGCTGACCTGGCTTTTAGGAGCAGGAGATTTTTTTTCCCCCACAGAAATATGTTTGGTTACAGAACTTCCTCTTTTAAACCAGGAGGTTGTGAAAATAATATTTCCAAGGACCTTGAAACTTCTTTGGGATGAGCCGCAAAAAACAGCTGGCTCTGAATACGATCTGCAATCTGCATCAGAGGCATTCAGAGTTGCTACAAGGCCACAATAGGACTTACCAGGATTGGTCGGTGTTTGCGGTATTTGTAAAATTAAACTGAAAGAAAACTTTTATGCAGGTTTGTCCTGATGCCAAAAAAAAGAGCTTATGCTCATTCCATAAGTAAAACATAATCAAGACTCTAAACCAGCCTTCAAAAGCATTTTCAGAAAGTGCTGCTATATTAATTTACTTATTTGATTTATCAGGGACACTCTGTAATTTTTAATGTATAAGGTACAAAGCATATTCACTGTATTTTATTCATCTGACCCAGTTTCCATTTTGGAGCGTGTGCCCCTTTCAAAAGCCAATAAATCTTTATCCCATGAAAGGATGTGTATCTCTGCACCAAACTTTTCAGGGCATCTGGAGAGTACAGTACCTTGATATCATAGGAAGACAATTGAAGTCTCCAAAGTAAAATATCCAACTCTCACTTTGCAGAGGTCAGCTACAGAACAGATAAAAATACAAAGGAACAATGGGAAAAGTTTCCTGCTAAACTTCTTCCCATAATACATCTACATTGGAGCCTACTAGAAAATGATGATCTAGCCTTATCTAACAGATAAGAAATAGCAGCCCTGTTCAATCCAGTCAAATCCAGTCCAGCAATTTATTTATTGTAATGATCAATCATGTTCCTATGATACACCACAAATTTTACAAAGAGTTCCACCTCCTGTTACCGTTTATTGATAGATTAGTGATGAGAAACCTGACAACAACATACTTTGTGAAGTTGAGCAAATAATCCAAAATGCACTTGGGAGTATGTTTCACTTGAAATCAGTATTGCTCTTGTTCTTTTCAGAACGGTTGTAGTGAAATTTGATTTTCCATGAGTATGCAGCATATATCTTGTAAAACGTGGAACATTAAATGTTCACTGACAGCTGGCTAAGTATCTACAATTGTTCCACAACATGGGTTATTATGAAATCACATATGCATCTCATATGTTTGTATTTGAAATTTTGGAATCCTGTTTAGCACAATCTTAGCTGAAGTCTTGACAACTTCTGGAAATACATCCTGCTGAGAGTAACTTTTAGTTGGAATCTCTGCTTTATAAATTGTTTTGCAGGCTTGGGTCGAAATCTTGGGGTATTCAATAAGTTCCCCAACCCTGTGGTGTTGGCCTTATTCTGAACAGTGGAGAACCAGTATGTATTCATCTCTTTGTCAGTCAGCCACATTTCAAATACATTACATGCCATTAATACAAATACAAGATCAACAAGACACTCTAAGTTGCTTGATATTTTTAGGTGCTGGAATGTATTTTCATGCTTGAAGAGGAAAATATTATGGCATAAAATTGTAATAAGAGATGGAATAATTTATAATTTCTAGCATTTGAAGACATTCTGAATCTGCTTCTAATATAATCAGCTATCATTAAATTTTATTTATGATTTTCAAATGTTGACTCTTCTGCATCCCAACCTCTTTTTCTTAATATTTATTACGCTTATAGTGGAATTAAATATACCAGAATTTATCCCCATGGTCTAATACCTTGTTTCCCCGAAAATAAGACCCTGTCTTATATTTTTTGAACCCTGAAATAAGCGCTTGGCCTTATTGCCATGCGCTCAAAAGCCCAATTGGGCTTATTATCAGGGGATATCTTATTTTGGGGGAAACAGGGTAGCATTAATGCTGGGAAGGTCTCCTTTTTAGGGGGCAGCAGTTACAGTTTTTTAAAGCAGGCTTAGTAGATGTCAGATATGTGAGAAAATAATGAAAACCTAAGTATGTATCAGATAATGTCTCAAAGTAATGAAAAGGACATAGAATTAAAGAATGATAGGACTAGGAACTTGTCTTGGAACTCGTGATTGGCAAGTCTTGGCAGTAAATTTAAGTGTAGGTCAAATGTCTTTGAGTCAAGCTTGATTTCTGTTGATTTCATGGATATAACCATATAATATTCTTGACAATGGGTTGGAAGTAATTTTCGAAGTGGAAGTAGACCTTTTTTGACTTCCTATTATAGCTTGCAATTTCTTCTAGTGGTCTAGTGGCAGGTCTAAGAACCTGCCAACCCTGATCCTCCTTAGGATCCAAAAGTAGGCAGGTGTCTCTACCTGCTCTTACTGAACAGCAGGGAGTCAGAAATTCTACTTCAGATCTCTTAACAGAATTTGTAAAATAGTGGGTTGTCTTGCTCTGGCTTAGGAGAACAGTAATACACAGTAATAAAAATGACAATTAGTATCAATACAAAAATTGTTTTGCAAAAAAACACACCTCCTGATGGAGTTCTTTTGGGTAGGGATGATTTGAGTTGTTTGAGAAACCAAGATGTTTTTAATGATCTCACACTCTTTTCCCCTTTATTATTGCCAAACATTTAACTTTGCACTTGGGTCCAATTGAGATTTTCTATGAGAAACAGCTAGGATGAGGTGCAGAAATTAGTGTTTCTTATAAACACCTATTCTAGCTAGCAAACTATTGAAACATTAGTGAGATGTTGTAACATAAAATTGAATGGGATAGCTAAAATCACAATTATTTGCCAGATATTGAAGATATCTGAAAAAATGTAAAATAATGCCCCGCTTCTCGCTATTTTTATTTCTAAATATTTTTTTTTCTGAAACATATTACTAATCTGATGGATTTAATACTGTTATTTTTACATGACTCGATAAATATTCTGTGAATGCATCAATTTATAAACAAAAGCTCTTTGGGGTCATCCATAATATGGGATGGGGTCAGGTGTGGGTTCTTACCTTTACTACTGGTTTGCAGCGGGGCCGTGCATGTTTGTTTTGCGCGTGCGCATGTGCATGCGCACTCTTCTGCGCATGCACAGAAGCGTTTTAGTGACATCAGGGTCGGTGGGCAGAGCCTCCCGCCGGTTTTACTACCGGTTCTATAGAACCGGTGCGAACCAGGGGCAACCCACTACTGGATGGGGTCCTGAGAGTAAAAAAGTTAAGAAATACTGCTCTGTAGCAGTTATTCTCAACAGGAGAATGGCCCCTATGGCCCCTGTATTTCTAGGGAGCCACAGAAAATTTTTAGAACTATTCAAACTTAACAGCAAGACATTTGTCATAATCCTCACATTTCAGTATCTCTGCTAATTTCAGCAGCATAATCAATGAAAATCTTTATATCTTATAGTACAGTATATGATACATATTAATAAACAGTGCAGAGAGTAAAGTACCTTCAACAGTGACTGTGAGGGATCACAGAGGTAAATGAGGCTCAGAAGGGTTCCATGAGCAAAAAATAAGTTGAGAACCCCAGACCTGGAATATAGAAACAATATTCATAATAGTCACAATAGGTCAAAGAAATGGGGCTGAAAATAACAATGCAATTTAAAAGAAGCGAGTGCATTTAAATGTTGCATGGTTTTAAAATAATTGTCAATTGCAAACTTAAAATGAGCCATCAGTGTGCTGTGTCTGCAAAGCAAGCAAATTCTTTTTTAAAGGTTCTGTGAACCTGAAGCCTACTTTGCAAATCACAGAAATAATTGTTGTACTCTATTCTCTATTGGTCCGACCTTACCTCAACTATTGTGCTTAATTCTAAGTACTATGCTTTAAAAAGGATCCAGGAAAAAAATTGAGCCGGATCAGAGACAGGCATAATCAGGGGACAAAAAAGTATAGGCCGCTATGGGAAAAGACTGAAAGATGTTGAAAAAACAATAAGGAGCAGGGACATGACAGCATTCCTGAAATAGCTTGAAAGGATGATGTAAAGAAGCAGCACAACAACTTTTCTTTCTTATTCCACAGTACCAAAAGTGGAGTAATAATTTTAAGATGGAGAAAGTCAGATTCCACTTGAAAGATAGAAAAAACTTCCAGTGAGTAAGAATAGTTGATACTGATACCAGTTTCCCAGGAAACTGGTGGGGTCTCCTTACTGTGTTCATGCTGCATGTCTGGGATGCTGTAATTTAAATTCCTGAACCAAGCAGGAATCCAACTTGATGGTCTAACAGACCTCTTCCAACTCTTGATTCTCTTACTCCTCACCTGGGTTATCCAGAGATAATGGCAAAGAAGATTGGTGTTTGAGATGGAAAATGAATGTTTTTGATTTTGCTGGTGCCCAATAATGCTAGCTCTTCTTTAAGAAAAAAAAGTGGGCTGATTTGGTTGTAAACTTTACACAGCAATGTTTCGAGAACTTGCATTAAAAGGATGCACAAGGTCAGTCTCTTATAAACAGTAGCTTCATTTATTGATTTATAAAGGATATAAGCCATTTTGGTTTCATTACCTTCTGTAATCTTAAACTCTGGACTTGCTGGTGTTATACCCACTTCTTTTAAATTAGAGATGTACTGCCTGAGGCTCAGAGTTACTTGTGCCTGCAGAAAATTCCCAAACTTGCTATCACATTATAACTTTTAATGTGGTAGGATAAGTGATTAAATACATAATTAGAAAGTAATCATGGTAAGTATAATTAATTTCAATTAAATATAAATGAAATGAAAGTTTCTGGTGTAGCCCCATCTATTCCTTTTTGTAATATATCCAAGAAAAAGTTGGGCACCACTGCATATATGTTAATGTGCATTACTTCAGTGACTTCAAGACTTGGTAAGGCTAAATGGCTCAGCTACTAGGCTTTCCTGCTTGTTTAACTGAACAGTATTCTGGATTTGTGCTTCAATTTAGTTCTAAACAGTCCTGAACAGTTTCATTCAGTTTAAACTGAATGGTTTAGAGTGGTATAATGATTTTAGTTATGTAGCTCACTAAATGACTCATTTTATTAAATGTTTGTTTTTACTTGTTTCTGATGCACGTGATGCCGTATCAGGGATTTTAAGTCTGTTGTTTCAAAATAATCTGACCTCATGAAATGCTATGAGGTTAAAATAGGAAAGATTTTTTTAATATTGTCAACAATGCTTTTTGGAGAAAAAATGCTCCAACTTTCTTAATTATGCATAGAGAAATTGAAGTTGCCTGCAGGTAGTCCATTTTGAATCTGCCTTTTTTTACTGTATTATGATGGTAACTGGCATTCATGTGAGCAATGTTTTTATGTAGAGCCATTATATGCTAAAAACCTTAGTCCATTCAATATTACAGTACATCTGTCAGGAGGTTGTTTTGTTATTCTCATTTTATATTTAATTACCTACCTATTTTCTACAAAAATAAGACCCTGTCTTATATTTTTTTGAACCCCACAATAAGCTCTTGTCCTTATTTTTGAGGAGGTCTTATTATTTTGGGGCGCGTGGAGCAAGATGGGGTTCCTCTTGCCGTCTTACCTGATTTCCAACTCTGCGTTTAAATATTTTCGGGGAGGGCTTATTTTCAGGGGGAAGCTATTTTAGCACATGCGCTGAAAAGCCCGCTTGGGCTTATTATCAGGGGATGTCTTATTTTCAGAGAAACAGGGTGGTTTAATATCACTTTACAAAATTACATAAATAATCCAGAATTAAGTTGATTTTGAATTTTTAAAAAGAAAAATTTAAAATTGTAAGTCACCTTGCAGCAAGATGGACAACAAGCAAACTTAATAAAATAAATAAATAAATAACATATTCATGTTCAAATACCATTTTGTTTTATTTAGGTTGTAGGAAGCAGATGATTCTTATCCTTCATTTTGAAACTCTGGGAAGCTAGTATTCATACTGGAGTTTAAACTGAATGTTTCACTGAGGTATTATATTTCTCTGTCTGGAGTTGGTATAATCTACTTGAGACTATGACGAAAAAGAAACTGCGGCTTTAAAAAAAATACCTTGAGATGCAAAGTCACAGCCTAGAAACTGATTGAACATCTTAATAAAAATGGGGCCATGATATGGTCTCCTTAGAGATCTCTTAGTCTATTTTCAGACATCTTTGTGCTGTGTGCATGAAGGTAAAATCAATGTGCTTCAATTACATCCTGACTGAACTGTTCTAACATGTACTGAGTGGGACAGTTTTTGAGAATCACTACATTAACCATGTTAGAACAACTTTTCTTGGATAAAAGAATATTGCTTCCTGAAGATATGGTTTGCAGTTTGGTGGCTAGAATCGGTTGGCACAACTAAAGATAATATATCAACTACACACATTTTTGGCAAGATCCATACTAGCCATGGTGACACATGTGTTTTGCATCCCAGTTGGGCAGCTCTGACATTTTCTACTTCAAATTGCTTAGAAAAAGTGATCAGGAACTTCAGTTGGTTCACAATGTTGATCATGGTGCTTTTAATAAGCTCCATCAACCATTGAGGGCACAATTCAGTGTGTGTTTTTAATAAACGACAAAACTCAGTATGCCTTGGGATCAGAGTGTCTGGAAGATCATCTTCTTGCCTCCGAGAGGCTTATCTGGGTATTAATATGTTCAGAAGAGGTCCTTTTTTGCATTACACCATCATCTGAGGTATGTTTACTAGGAATGTGAGAGTGGATTTTCTGTGTGACAGATCTGAATCTCTTGGCCAGGACAAGGCAGTTTAACTAAATCACTTGTCTATTTTGATAAGCAAATAGATTTTTATTCAGTCATGCGGTGGGCTTTTAAGCTATTCACAGAGGGATTAATGGATGCATGCTGCATTTTTAAAGAATATATGTGTCTTGATTGACTTTTATGTGTTACTCTTTATATTTTACCATCCATTTTCATATTGTAAGCTGCCTTGAGCTATTATTCCTATTACTGATAATACGAACATAGTAGAATATATTTCATCCATAAAATAAAAGTTGCCATTTCTCCCCACCCTCCGTTTCTAATAATGCAGATCAGGGTGTTTTGCAAGACAAAATATGAAGCACACAAAGCAACAATGTTATACTATAAAAAGTTAATAAAGCTACAAACCTACATTCCATACATTTGAGATGGATCTCGGCAGGAGTTATTTCTGAGTGTCAGTCACATGAGGTTGGGTTATAAAGCATATTGCATAACCCCACCAACTCCAAAAATCCTTCATAGTGCTTATCAAAGTAAATTGTTCACATTCTCAAAAGTGGGAGGATTTATAAAACAACTTTCCCTAATCTGATGGATTCTATAATGGCTCCAAATGGCTTTAGGGCTATGAATATCATGGAGGATTACAGAATGAGATTAGACTTTTCCTGAATTGAACTACTACCGTGTTTTCCCGAAAATAAGACCCAAAAATTTTGAAATATTTTCAAAAAAATATTTTTTGAACCCCAAAATAAGTGCTTGGCCTTATTTTTGGGGAGGTCTTATTATTTTGGGGTACGTGGAGCAAGACGGGGCTCCTCTTGCCATCTTACCTGTTTTCCAGCTCTGTCTTCCTAACCCTAACCAGAGGAAATGGTGGGGATTGGCTGCACATGCCTTTAAATATTTTTGGGGAGGACTTTTTTTTGGGGGGGGGGCTTATTTTAGTACATGCTCTCAAAAGCCCGATTGGGCTTATTATCAGGAGATGCCTTATTTTAGGGGAAACAGGGTAACTGCAGTTTAGATAGAAAAAAAATGGCTAAACATCATCATCTATAGCAGAAGAGATTTAACTTTTGAGTCTCTTATGAACGGCAGCATTGATAGTGTTGAGGAAAAAATGCAAGTAGTTTATTTTGCTTTTGAAAATGTCACTTTTTCACATTGATTACCTAACTTGAAAAAGGTATGAGTTGGGTCCATTTGATTCTAACAATATATTTTCTCATCTTTTCATTACCTTGCATGTGGGCTATATTGGCTTTCTGTAAACTTCAGTGGAAATGGCTCTGCCTCCTCCATGCAGCTTTCCAAATGTCTTTTGCAAATAAAACAAACATATATAATTCTTTCTACCGTCTCTCCCTTTCCAAACACTCTCCTTCCTTAGGGATCTTGGTAGTTGTAAAATCTTTATGGCAGTACTGCTGCTTTTGTGCTGACCATCTGGGCCACTGCACACCTAGTTTAATTGACTGAACTTTAATTTATTGAAACTTCAGAATTAAATGATCAGAATAAACTGTGCAGTAACTCTTAATGTCTTGTTCAAATGGTTGATTGCTCAAGGCAGCCTTTGGCTTGAACTGGAAGGCTTCAGAGGAAAAAAAATATGCCACTTCTGGTCTTCCAGTTAATGCTCATTATAGATTTAAACTTTATTTAATTGTTTTCTCTCCAGTATAAACTAGTCTTTTTGCTAAAGAGATATATAAATTCTACTCTGATACATATATTACTTGGTCTGCTATGTGGATGCTTGGGTGGTTTAGGGGTGGGGAATTTTTGGTGGGTGGGGTGTGTCTTGGGATTGTCATGTGTGTTGGACTTGGTCTCTGGGTGTTATGTGAATTTCGTTGTATGGGTATACTGTGTATATACGTACAATGACAATAAACTATATATATGGTGAGCATCTGTTTTTCTCTTCCTGGAAATAAAACTAATGTGAGTTCCAGTCATTTGTCCAAATTTGTGGCAGCATTCAATCTGGATTAGATCAGGTAACTGAATATTTCTCTGATGTATTTATATTAGTCATTGGTTGCATAGCTTTAGATATTTGTACTGTTGAGTTTGCAATTTCTAAGAGCTTCAGTGCAGATTCCATCTTGCTGCAAAGCAGGGATCTCTCACATTAAGATCTATGCACATAAATCTCATAAGAAGTGAAATATTATAGAAAGGGAGGAAAATTCCTATAACACTTCTGCCTCCTATGTTTGTGAGATGAATTTGCGCATGTGTGACTAGGAATGAAGAGAGTTAGAAAAACATTTGACTTTTCTCTGTTGATGATCATTTCTCTCTGACAATGGATGAACCACAGAGGAATTCTGAAATATTTTTTTCTCCACCTTCCTATAGAAACTTGACAGTTTCTTCATGTTTCCCTCTTCAAACAGAAAACACTTGCAATCCCAGTCTTTGCATCCCATTTGTTAATAGCAAATTATTCTGGCAAATCTTGTATGAGAGCGTGTGTTCAATCGACGAAGAAGTTAGCCTATCAAGCTTGTTTTCAATGTTGCTTTGCATGACTTGAAAATATAGTTTGGAACAGTATGATATGATAGCAATAAGTCATCCAACATGGCTGATATATTGGTCTTCTGATATAAGAACCCTCAGTAAGTGCAGAATTCACCGAATTCCCTAGATAATAAAAAGCCTCTGCATTGAGAATTGTTAAGTATTCCCAGCCCCATATGCCCTGTAACAATTTCTAAGTTCTAGTTCTTTGGGTTGCCTAGTAGCAAATATGGGTCTTGTACAAGCAGAATTGCTGGACACTGTAGGACTGGAGATAATATTCAGCTTGTTATCGAATACCATGAAATGCAGGTAGGTTGCTTTGCAAAAGACTATCATTTGCAAGAATCTTGATAATCACCTGTTTTAAATTCTAGACTTTGTTTTGTAATGGCTTCAGGCTTAATCTTAAGAAGAATAGTGTTCCCCACTTCCATAGTTATCAGGATTCCTTGTTTCATAAAACTTAGGAAAAAGCATTCTCCCTGCTTCCTTGGCCTTTAACTATATCAGTAGCACAGTGGCTCAGAATGAGGACTCAGGCTTAAGCTTGGTGTGTGCAGGTCTGTTCCACAGATGGTCTTCTGCTCCTAGAGAGGACCGGTTGTAGCGCTTGAGGTGAAGTTCTGTTATACACTTTGACTGTGGCTACATGGAAGTCAGTGCATCACAGAACTTTGTCTCGAGAGCTTTTCAGCATCCATCGGGGGGGAAACCGGCTCTCCTGGCCCTTTCTCTCTCTCCAGCTTCACCTCAGGAGGCTGTTAGGAATTTGGGGAGCTGATTTATGCCAAGCCCAACTGTTGATGTTTGATAGGATTTTTATTAAGCCTATCTTGAATAGCACCAGGAATTTTGTCTTGAGTTCTTCTTTAGGCAGAGGATATGCTCCACCATGCAGCTACAGTTTTGTCTCAATCCTGTTAGAATATCCCATTGAGCTCTAAACATGGCAAGAAAGTGGTCCATGTTTCCCATAATTTTGACCCTGTATGTCAGGATTGAGCTGGAAAGTTTTATGTTGCATATTGATTTACGATGGAAGCTATAACTGGTCATAGCTCTGACAAGCTGATATTTGACTGATCCACATTTAGGTAGTTCTGCTATTGAGTTGAGAGCGGTACCTTCACTTGTTTTTAGTCAAGGAGCAATCTGCAAAATTGCTCCTTGACTACTCAAAATTTATAGTCTTACCTTACTACTTCTCTCATAAAAAGGCTGAGGCTCCAAGAACTTCTTAAAGGTGAAATTTTTGCAGGTACAGCGGAAATCCTCTCTTCTTTGCAATTATTAGAAGATTGTGTGCCTCTGCTTGAGAGAAATAGAGAGAGAAGAGGGAGGGACAATATTTCTATCTCCATTGTATAATCCAATTCAAAATAGATGGTTTAGTGGGCAAGAATTCCCAAATGTTGATATGGGAAGGACGTTTACATAATAATAGTACATTGAGGTAAGACGAGTTGGTATTCTGGAGGAATACATTGACTATGTAATACTTTGCCTTGCCATGCATGTCTCTTCTTTGTTCTTCATTTGGAGTTTCTTACAGGCCTGTTTGGCCTCTTTGATATTCAATAAGTCCTCATGATGTACTAGCTTCAGGGCATCTTCTTCACAATCCTTTGGAGAGTCCTCCAGTGCCCTTTTTTCTTCTTCAACTGCCTGGTCCCCTAATTATTACATTATGGTTGGTCGTACAGTCAACCAGAGATTTAGACTGGAGGGTGTTTTTACCCACCTATTGAACCTTTCCCCAAGGACCTGTCACAGACAGATGTTATTGTTTGATGGTTTTAAAGGTATCATCACAGGATGTATGTAAGTGCTTTCAAATATAGCTCCTTTTGCAATTGACCGGTGGTGTTTTTGTCAATGCCAAGGGCATTCATGTGATGTTTCACATGTTTTCAGATTACACCCAAGGCACCTATGACTATTGATTCTACCTTTGCTTTCTTTTGCCACAGTCGTTCTATCTGCAGGTCTTCATATTTTGTGATTTTCTCCAGTTGTTTCTCTTCTGCTACCTCCAGGTACTGCAGCATCCACTGTCCAGAGGTTTTTTTGTCTTTCTTATCAACAGTTGTTAAGGGTGTTGAATGGCAGATGTTTGTCTGTCTGAATTCTAAAGTCCCAGAGCACTTTAGCGTCTTCATTTTCTACTATTTGTCTATTTTATAATCCCACCAGTTCTTACGTGTAGGCAAATGGTATTTCTTGTAAATATTTCAATGTACCATTATTGCTACTTCTTTTGCCTTTGTTTTTTGTAATCAGACTTTGGGATCTCCTTGCAGCTGCTATTATTATTATTATTATTAGTAGTAGTAGTAGTAGTAATAGCAGTAGTAGTAGTAGTAGTAGTACCATAGCAGCATTTAAATTTATATGTGCCCAACTCCCAGCAATTCTTACTTACTGAATGGGCTGCCATAACTTACCAAGTGACTGTATTAGACTGAATAGACTGTAAGTTATGCAGACCTGGAATGACATATTGTGACAGATTTATTTCATCAGTAGATCTATATGTGTTCTTCACATTAGAAAATGGTAGCAGACAAAAATGTCATTTGATCTCTAACAATTCATCATCCTAGAGAAAAAGAAATGAAGTTTCTAGTCCTTGTGAGGGGCTATGTGAAGTTTGAAAACTTATAGAACTATAAACCTTGGAATCAGACCCAGAGTGGTCAATGTGGATGTTTCAGGGTCCCTTACTATGGTTTTAATTTGTTTAACTCATTACTATCACAATAGCTGAATAAAATTTGGGACACAGTATAGATTTCATTTCACCTCAGCATCTACATACTATAGTTTTGTTCAGTGTGACAAGTTATGATGGTGATGCTGTGCATCTCTACACCACACTCTGGTTAAAAAAAATGAATTGCACTTGGCGTTGATTGAATGGAACAGTGAATGTGTACCTTTTTTCCTCCCCAGGAACCATCTCTCTACACAGTGAAAGCCATTCTGATTTTAGACAATGATGGAGACCGTCTTTTTGCTAAGGTAAGTGATGGGGCCTATAAAGAGTGGAAAAATTCAAAGTTTTAAGAAGAACTCAAACTGTAGCTCCAATTGCAGGGTTTGCCTGCAATGCTTCCCCATTCCCCAAACCTGCATCTATTGAAAAATGTCTGGTTTAGAATTGTTTCTTATTTTTTGTTTCTTTTTAATGAAGCTATCACATCTTTTTCTGCCCTAGTGTGCTATCTTGAAGGAAATGTGTCTCTGCAGCTACATTTGATTTGGGTGGATAATTTATGAGCTCTTGGCTCAACTTCCTTCTACCCAGATTCAAATGCCTTAAATTTGCCTCAGTTTCCCATTTGTAGAAAACAGGGAAGTGCCTGTCAGGTTTATTATGATGGAAAAGAAACTTAGAGTACACTTCCACATCTTATAGATGTGGCAGACTGTGCAATTAAATGAGACATGAGGAGCCATTGGCCCTCTCAATATTCTTGAGTTCGTAATTTACATTAACTCCCAACTAGCATGTTTCCTGGAAATGGTGGTCTGACCATAACTTACAGGATCCCCTGCTCCTGATTTTAGTATATGAAATTGCCTTTAGCATGATTGTACGTTTCATTTGAACCTGGCCACTTGTTTTCTTTCCTTGCCTCTCAGCTAATCAGCCTTTCTTTTCCCGTACTAGTATTATGATGACACCTATCCCACCGTCAAAGAGCAGAAGGCTTTTGAGAAGAATATTTTCAGCAAGACCCATCGGACAGATAGTAGGTTTTCCATGGATCATGATTTAACCATTATTTTTCAATATTTGTTAATACATTCCAAAGGCCAGATCTATACCAGTGGGAAAAACCAGAATTAATGTGTACAAGAAAGTTTTAAGAACATTTTTAAGAACGCTGTTTTTTTTTTAAAGTTCCCAGGTTATTTTTAATTTATACTTCATTTTTGGGAGAAGTTTGTTACATCAAGGGTAAGCAGGCCATGTAGCTCTCTTACGAGAAGAGATTGAGTGGGAAGGTTTGGCTCTGAAAAATTGAGTGTGAGGGAAAAGATGTCAGTGTTCTTTAAATTCTGGAAAGTGGTTGACTTAGAAGAAAATGAAGATGTGCTTTCCATTGTCTTAGAGTGCAAGACACAGAATAATAAAAACAGTTTTACAGCATAGAACCAGCCTATTCAAAGTGATGGTGGGTTCTTTTTTATTGGATACAGTCAGTTGGATAGTAGTCCATGAATAGAGCATTTAGGTCTCAGGCTTAAATGTCTCCTTTGAATTCCATGAGTCTACAGTTTTCTTTGAAAAAGAAAATTCTTTAAGAGAAACGAGGCCCACCAGCATTGTCCTACCTATCCCCTAAAACCCCCTCTGGATTTTGTTCAAGGTTCAGTTTTGAAACCAAATGTTCTTGTTGATGCCCCCTCCTATTACATAAAATCAAAAACTCATATTATATGACTGTAATAAGATACTCCTTTCAAATTTCTTGTTTCCTGAGAAGCAGCCCGCATGTTTGTGCATGTGAGCTGATGCAGGGATGTGGATTCATGCTGCACCCTGTAACACACAATTTCTTTATGTAACGCTAATTGCAAATTGGTATGAATATAAGTATTGATAGGTTATTACAGCAGTCCAGTTTAAACATTTTTTTAAAGCAAGAGCCAATTGTATAGTGTAGATTCTCCCAAAAGCCTGCAATATCTGGGGCAACATTTTCTTGTTAAGCAGCTTTGGTAAGTTAAGGGTGGCTGTACTGTATCAGAATATCATCATTACTCAGGATTGGAAATATAGCTTAGTTATATTTATCTACCTCCCACCCTCTCTTGTTCCAGGTGAGATTGCCCTCTTAGAAGGCCTGACTGTTGTTTATAAGAGCAGCATTGACCTGTATTTTTATGTTATCGGCAGCTCCTATGAAAATGAGGTATGTTATTCTAGGAACAGCAAAGCAGCTGTTTGCACTAGCATCACTAGTTTCAACCATGCTGACTTCCATATGAAGAAAATGTTGTTGCCATCATTGTTATACTGTATGATGGCAACCTTAGGTTGTGTGAAAACTGCAAACTGCAAAATACTGTCACTGTTGACCTTGGACAGAACGTTGTGGCAAGATTGAATCATTACCCTCTCTTATTCCATTTTAAACTGAGAACCTCATATATATTTAAGAGAAAGGACTAATGGCACATAACATAGATGCACAATTCTGGCACACCATGACTTGGGTCCCTAGTGACTTGTAGCAAAACACCAATCTTTTCTGGGGAAAAACCTCCAAACATTCCAAAATGAATGTAGCCTTTGGGTCATTATGTATGCATTTATGTTGATCATATGGATGTGCTTTTCCTTTGCAGCTGATGCTAATGGCTGTGCTCAACTGCCTCTTTGACTCACTCAGTCAGATGTTGCGGTAAGACTCTCCTTATTGGCTATAGCTGAGGTGTATGGGAGCTGAGGTGCAAGATGTCTACAGGGAAACTCATTAGAGACGACTGATTTCCTTTCTCAGAAATAACCAGAATTTGATTAGATAACCCTCTCAGGATGTATTCTTGTGACTTGTATTAATAATCTGGAGTTCATCTTTGGATTTGCATGTTTGAGAATTGGTAGGTCCACCATGTAGGGCAGGGATGTCAAACTGGCAGCCCACGGGCCAAACGCATCACGCGCAGGCCACGCCCACCCCAGCTCCACAAAGGCAAAAAAGTCACAATATGTCACGTGACACAATCAAGTTTGACACCTGTTATGTAGGGTTTTCAGGGGGTGGGAAAGCAGGGGCTTCAAGCTACTGGTGGCTTCATCTATAGCAGAGCTATGCTATTCTGGCTGGAGAATTCTGGGAGTTGAAGTCCACAAGTCTTAAAGCTGCCAAGTTTGGGGACCCCTGATCTAGAGCTACTTAGTTCCGTGTGCCTCAGCAAACTCAACTGAACACTGGCTGCTCTGCCCGCCCCCCCTCTGCTTTTCCTCTATTGTATAAGCTTTTTTACATTTTGGGGTGGGAGGAGTGGCATTCCATCTAGATAACATATTTGCTTCCGATGGTACCATATTGCGGGCTGTGAAACACCATGTTAAAATAAAGTGGGGGGTGGGGGGGGGTAAGATTTCAGTTTTGAACCAGGTCCTGATCCTTAGAAACTTTTAAGAGTCTAACAAGGTACCCAATGCTCTAGTTCCATGCTCAGTAATGTTCGGCATCTCTTGCAGAAAGAATGTGGAGAAGCGAGCTCTCCTAGAGAACATGGAAGGCCTTTTCCTGGCAGTGGATGAAATTGTGGATGGGGGGTGAGTCCAATGTCTTTAGAAATCTGTTCATGCTCAAATTTGGGTTTACCTGTATATGGATCTTGTGCATATCTCTGGACAAAATACGCATTCTCAATGGTAAGAAATGCCTTGGATTGTTTCGGGAAATATCAGTCTTTGTTACTCTTGCTATCGCTCCCCTTCCAAGAGCTATCAGAGAATGTAGTTCAATTTGTAGTTGAAGAGCTGTGGTGGCGCAGTGGTTAGAATGCAGTACTGCAGGCTACTTCTGCTGACAGCTGTCTGTCTGCAATTTGGCAGTTTAATTCACACCAGGCTCAAGGTTGACTCAGCCTTCCATCCTTCTGAGGTCGGTAAAATGAGGACCCAGGTTGTTGGGGGAAATAGGCTGACTCTGTAAACAGCTTGGAGAGGGCTGCAGAGCACTGTGAAGCGTATATAAGTCTAAGTGCTATTGCTATTGCTAATTTGGTGAACAATTATTTCTTTCTCTCTTATAGGGTGATTTTGGAGAGTGATCCCCAGCAAGTTTTACATAGGGTTGCCGTACGTGTAAGTGACCCTTATCTGACCTTTTCATTCTTGACAGCCTGTCCAGTAGGCAGGAGCTTTCTGACCCAATTGGCTGACAGGCAGATGCAACAGTTACTTAGCTTATATTTGCAACAGATGAAAGGATGTCACAATTCCATATCTTTATCTGTGATTGTCTGCAAGTGGGATGTAATGTTATGGAGGCAGGGGAAGAGAAAGGATGCACTCTTGATAAGCAGTTGGCCTAAGTGGCAAATTGTAGTCCCTGATTTGGGGACAGAAAAGTAGGATTCCATCAGATCTATTTTTCAGAAAGGTCAATGAGATATTCTGCGTTCCACCAAACAGTTCCTTCTTCCTATTTTAGGGGGAGGATGTCCCTCTCACAGAACAGACAGTCTCACAGGTATGTCTTCTGGTCAGATTTTTTGTAGTATTTTACATTTTGGGGGATATCCTCTTTCCATGTACCTGGCTGCCCTTGACTCTTCTTTCCAGTGAACCTTTCTTGAATTTACACTTGAAGACATTGATAGATAGTGTGTCGCTAACATCCTAGGGATATGAGGGCAGTTGCATCACACAAATGCGAGCTTTGAAGCATGATGCAGAACTGAATGCGCAACTGGTCTTCGCTTTCATTTCAGTGATCCAAACTTTGAATTTTTAGACTAGTAGTTGAATAGCCCTCTTCCATCTGATGCTGTCCCACTGTGGGATGAGCAAAGTTGTTGTAACTTGGAAATATGATTACAGAACTCGAAACCCCACAAAAGATTTTCATCAATCAGTTGTGGCTTTGACAAAGTGGACTCCCATTTTATTTTATTTTATTTAGGACTTGGGATTTGCAGTTGCACTGAATGCATAGATACTAGATTTGCCCTTCTCAGCTTTAGTTTATGTCTCTGTGTTATGAACCCCTCTTCTGAGATATTTTTCTGTAAAAGAGTTATGTGGGTGGACAGTTGTGTAAGAAATTCATGTCACCACCAATGTTTACCTTCTCCATTTTGCAGGTACTGCAGTCAGCAAAGGAACAGATTAAGTGGTCCCTTCTGCGATGAAGAACCATGTGGGATCTGCTCCATTGACCTGCTGTCTCCAACTGAACCTCCTGTCTGTTTGTCTTGCACTGACCAAATTATAACATGACCACCATTTTTGACAGATTTCTAGCTATTTGCAAGTTTCATTGCTCTCCTATTGATTATTATAGTGCTATTATATGGGGAAACACTGTTCAGGGTTACTGCACAGATACATGATATGTTAAGAACAGTCAACTCAGTTCATTTTAGATGTTAGTCTCCCTCCTTTTTCCTCTGTAATCCAGAAATACAGTTATTTATAATATATTTTGTCCAGTTTCTTCCCAGTATTACCACTCGGATAGAAGAAAAGCATACTAACAAATGTTTAAATTTATTTATTAATCAAATTTATATAGCTGCCCATCTCCCTCAAAAGGACTGTGGTTGGTACACAATATTAAATAAAACAGCCAATATAAAACAGATTTTTTAAAAATCCAAAAGCCACCGTAATAAATAAACATAAAAACAAAGATACCTCGGATGAAGAGAGGATAAAAATATCCCCACTCAGCAATGGAGTCATTAGGACAGATGTTGGAGTCCCATGCCTGGCAGCATAAGTAGGGTCTTACAAAAAAAAAATCAAAAGAGATGGCACCAATCTAATTCCAGGAGGAAGGATGTTCAATAAGGTGGGCACAACAGTAAAGAAGATAGATCTGGATTTACCAAACGTAAATCCCTAGCCAACAACCTCCTCCCCCCACCCCCCAATAACATCGAGATTTATTTGCAGATGTGTCTTATTTTAGTTAAAGTCATTATTCATGACTTCACCATCCAAAAAGAACCTGGATAAAAATGGGATTCATGGAAATGTAGCAACAGCAGAAACCATTGCCTAATAAGAAAAGAAAAACAACGCTTATCTCAAATTTCTAGGCCACGTAACCGCATTAGTTGGTGAAAATCAAAACCTGCCCTCCACAAATAAGAACCTCAGGCACAGAGGTGGTAGTGTCACGGGTTTTGCTTTGCTACTTCAGGAAGTGGATGATTCCCCATCATAGAAGGAAACATGAATTCTGCTATGCATCAGGGAATTCTGCAGAAGAACTGAAGCTAAAATGAACCAGGTTGTGCAGCAAGTTCATGGTCCCGGCAAGTCTACAAGAAAACTGAAGAAGAACCAACTTAGTGTTTTGGAATGGCTAGAGTCATCATACAAAAATGTGGCAGAACTTGAAATGCTACAACTGCCCCAAATATAATTGAGTCAAGGGAATTTGCTGTAGAGAAATAGCCTAAATTTACTACATAATGATATGAGACTAATTGCCAATTACAAGAAGCATCTTGATAGCAATTATTACAGCAAAAGCTGGTGAAAGAATGGAGGGATTGTGTGATTACATTTTCACAGAGTATTTGGGATGATTTTGTTTAAGAAATAAAAGAAGCACCAAATGGTGGTGTTATTTATTCACCCAGATTTCTTTTGTATATCAGAAGCTCTGATAATGTTCAGCAGTAAAGATAAGGAGAATAAAAAGTAGCATAGATGGGAGGTTTCAGATCTATCCAATTCCCAAACTTACCCTCTCAAGGTACTTTATGCAGGAATGAGGAAGCAAGTAGTTGAAATCCGTAGTTCACATTTGATAAATAATTAGTGGTATGCAACAGCATTCATGGGGAATGTGTGGAAATGACTGAAGCCCCACCCCTCTATATGCACATGCCACATTCACACAGGTACAAAAGAGGCTGGCCTTCTATTGTGTAATCTCCATGTTGACTTTTGGGATTCCTCCTGCAGAAGCTCCTGCTATGCAGGATCAGGTAGAAACAATCCTGCCCTGCCTTCTGCTGGGAGATCCTTTTTCTGTGCCAGAGAAAGCAGGGATTAATTGTTTTCTGCAAATAGATGAACCTGTTTCTTTATAAAACTGGAGAAAGAGTGGAAGGAAATGCTGCTTTTCTCAAAGCTCTGATCCCTGATAAGTGGAGCCAATGTATTCTGCATACTTGGAGGGGTTCTTGCAGAGTGTATATGTAAATGATTTTTTTTTTCATGTGTTCAATTCTGTGGTTCTCAGAGCCTGTCTGGACAAGTCCCTGCAGTTTTCTTGGCAAGGTTTTTCAGAAGTGGTTTGTCCTTGCCTCCTTCCTAGGGCTGAGAGAGTGTGACTGGCTCAAGGTCACCATGCTGCCTTTTCGTATGGACTGGATTGGATTTCTAGCCTAGTACTTCAACCATCACACCAAACTGGCTCTCTAAACAAAGTATATGAAATACAAAGTCATCATTCCATAATGACTGAGGAAAAAACATTCCAGATCTTATGAGCCACCTGTGTGTTGTTTCTAACTCCTATGTTAGCCTACAAAATGAAGTTGCTGCTTTAAGGAGTTGATTAATGCTACTCTTGAAGTAGAGGTGCAACCCACCTCCACACCTAATTTTAACTTCTAAAGTAAAAAAAAACTTCTGTTGATAAGGGGTGGTGTTACCGTTGAATTTCAGCCATGGGATATGAAGATGCAAAATGGGTGTTAAAAGAGCAATGTGTTGGGCTTAAATTCCACTACTGCCTTCACCCATCAAAACCAGTGGTGAAATCCTACCGGTTCGGGCAAACTGGTAATGATAAAAGCTACCGGTTCAGTGAACTGGTAGTAAAAAAAAAGCTACAACCGGTATTTCCGACGATCAGCTGTGCTGCGTGATTTAAAATTGCTAGAAAGCAGAAAATCCTGCTTTCTAGTGAATCTAAATCACACAGCACAGCTGTTCCTCCCCCTTGCTGTACTACTTACCTTCCCAAGCTTCTTTTTTCTGTGTGCAGCGCACGTTTGGCATGTGCTGCGTATGCACATGCATGCAGCATGCATTTGGCATGCACTGTGCATGCGTGGGCAGCAAACCAGTGGCAAACAGGAGGATTTCACCACTGATCAAAACGGTTGACTGAACTGTCAGTAAGGTACTCTGTTTCCCCCAAAATAAGGCATCTGCTGATAATAAGCCCAATTTTGAGTGCAAGGCAATAAGGCCAAGTGCTCATTCCAGGGTTCAAAAAAATATAAGACGGGGGCTTATTTTTGGGAAAACACAGTAGGCCTTTCCTTGGAGCAATTCCTATGGTGATTCTAGACACCTTGGATGTTTTTTTCTTGCTCTTCCTTGCTAATTCCCATGATGTTTTGGAAGATTGGCTGAAATTTCTCCATTTCTCCATGTTTGGATTCATCTGAAGGAATATTTCACAAGATCTTGGGATCTGGTTCTGTCTTGTTTTGATGAGAACCCTGTTTCCCCCAAAATAAAACATCCCCTGATAATAAGCCCAATCGGGCATTTGAGCGCATGGCAATAAGGCCAAGTGCTTATTTCAGGGTTCAAAAAAATATAAGACAGGGTCTTATTTTCAGGGAAACACGGTATGTAGGGAGGGAGATCTCCAATCCCAAATAATTAGCTCTCCAAGATAGGTTTTCTGGAATTTACATTTTCAAATAAAGAAGTTTCCTTTGGTGAACCTCTCCGACTTGACCTTTATTTCTAATTTATGTAGTGTAAATTATGTAAATTATGTAATTTATATTTCTAATTTATGTAGTGCTTGTTACATCTTACCGGATGTCACTCAAATGCCACTTGTGCCACCCATGCACTAAAGGGCATTATAAATTCATTCATTCATTCATTCATTCATTCATTCATTCATTTATTCATTCATTCATTATTTAAACTTCTATACCGCCCTTCTCCTAGAGGACTCAGGGCGGTGTACAGCCAGCTAAATGTGTGAAAGGACAATTGTCAGTCATTAATTCAAAAGTATGGTGCCATGTTGTAAGTGGCTGCAGATGTTTACAATAAAGTCTCCAGGAAAAAAAAAATCTCTAGATCACCATCCTTTTTAATGGGCCTGCAGTAGATCTTGAAACGTGTGACAAACATGTGGCAGTCTGCAAGCTCAGAGAGCACCAAGGAAGCCACAGTTCAATCCTGAGCTACAAATATTCTCTTCTATTGGATCCTAGTGTTTCAGAAGAAATCATTGTTGCCAGAGGGATGAAATAAATGTAGTTATAAGTTTCTATTTTTTTTTCTTTTTAATCTTCCATGACTCAAGGGGTGGAAGGTTTAACCTTGCTCTGTTTTTTCTTGGAGACAAGGAAGTCTTTTAATGGGAAAAAAAAAACACCAGGTATGTTATGCAGACACACAATTGTGTCATAGAAAGTTAGTAATATGCTTCCCTGTACCACTATTTTAGATACTAAATACTATGGCTCATTGCTAAGAATATTGATCCATAAGTTTAGGGAGTAAACAAAAAACATTTTCCACTTTTATACACAGTAAATACATTTGCAAACAATACTTGTAAGATTTTCAAGCTGCCTCATTCTGTGCTCCTTGGAAACATGATTATTATTGTAAAAAAACAGTTCAAAATACATACAGTATGGGGATGGACAGGGGCAAAATGGCAGCCTCCAGGCAAACTGCTTCATTTTGCTGCCTTAGCAAGGTTTGCTGAGTGCTGCAGAAGCTTCTGAATACTGCAGAAGTTGACCTATTATTTTAAAATAGTAGAAAAGCAGCTAGGATGATTAAAGCCCTGGAGGCTAAAACATATGAAGAACGGTTGCAGGAAGTGAGTATGGCCAGTCTCGAGAAAAGAAGGACTAGGGATGACATGATAGCAGTATTGCTAGGGACTGCCACAAAGAAGAGGTCAGCTTATTTTCCAAAGCACCAGAAGGCAGGACAAGAAACAGTGAATGGAAACTAATCAAGGAAAGAAGCAACCTGGAATTAAGGAGAAACTTACTAACAGTCAGGACAATTAACCAGTGGAACAGCTTGCCTCCAGAAGTTGTGAGTGCTTTGTCACTGGAGGTTTTTAAGAAGAGACTGGACAGCTACTTGTCTGAAATGATATAGGGCAGTGATGGCTACCCTTTTTGCCATTGCGTGCCGGGGAGGGGGGGTTGTGTGCACACATGCCCACACCCATAATTCTATGCACCCCGTGCATGTACGTGTGACCCCCCCACTTCCCCCGCTTCTGGCATGTGAAGGCCTGGGGGCCCCTGTAGACCCATTTTTCTCTCCTCAGGCTCCAGAGCCTTTCTAGGAGCCTGGGGAGGGCAAAAACAGCCTTCCACACGCCCCCGGAGGCCCTCTGGAGGCCAGAAACAGCCTGTTTGCTGACTTCCGGTTTCACCGGAGCTGAGCTTGCATGCCCATTGATATGGCTACGCGTGCCACCTGTGGCACGCGTGCCATAGATTCACCATCACAGATATAGGGTCTCCTGCTTGAGCAGGGGGCTTGACTACAAGACCTCCAAGGTCATCCCTTCCAGTTCTATTCTGATTGATTCAATAATAAGAATCATGTTTGCAAGCACCAGAAAATGAAGCAGCTTAAAAATATTAAAAATATTATTTACAAATTTATCTACTGTATACAAAAGCTTTAACGCTTTCTGCAGCACTGTGCAGACCTTGTTGAGGCAGCAAAACAAAACAGTTTGCAGGTCGCCATTTTATGGGTAGGACATAATGGTAGCCACTTTTGGAATTGTGCCATGTTGCTGCACAAAAGAAGGAAGGCCAGGGCAGGTGGGCCTAGGCCTCCAATGGCCTCCCCCATCCAGGAGGCACTTTCCATGCTCTGCTTAATGACCCACATGTTTATTTAACTTTATAATGGGTTTGAAGGTTTTGGAGACAACTGCTGTGATTTTGAGAAGTCAAAATCTATTTTCTCAAATAAACAAACAGACAAAATCAGCTATGGAGGAGGGGTGTCCGGGGCATAGTGTCTGATTTCTCAACTCTTTTTGTGTAGCATCATGATATAAAAAAGTGTGATTTCTGAGCCAAACTGCCTATCAGCTCCAACCAGCATGAGCAATGGTGGAAGATGTAATTTGATAGGCTATAGGGCCCCCATCCAGAGGTGGGCTGCTGCTGGTTCGGACCGGTTCACCCGAACCTGTTTGTCCAATTCTGTGCGATTCAGAGAACCGGCAAATCGAAGCACCTGCTGACCCCGCCCCCACCCATTTTTGGGCCGTTTTAAGGCAGTTTTTCTGGCCAAAATCGGCCCAAGAAATGGCCTGTAAACGGCCCCAAAAAAGGCCTGAAATCGGCCCTAAAAATAGGCCAAAATCGGCCTGAAAATCAGCCTAAAAATGCCCCAAAAATAGCCCCAAAATTGAAGCACTTGGGTGTTTATCTGTGTCCTCAGGGTCACCTGAGTAGTACTCCTGGTTCCTGTAGTCTGCAAGTTTTTCTCTGGAAATCCGTTCCTCCTCCCACACCATTCAAAGGGTGTTCATCCCAAATTGTGTAGCTAAACGTCTGTAGAGATTCTCAGTCATCCTGAGGACACAGATAAAACTCCAAGTGCTTCAAGGACCCTCTGAAAGCATACAGATGGCCAGCTGTCTGCAAGTTATATAAAGTCTTCCATTTCCCATTATCCTGTCAGAGCTGAAGAAGCTTCTTGGATGAGAAGCGAAACATCTTCAAAAGAAAAAACAAGACAGTCCAGTTGCCTCCTGAAAAAGCACCTTTGGGACACTTCAAGAAGCATTTTGCAAGGTCTTCCCCAGTTTAATGCATCCAGCTATGATGGATTTATCAGCTAACCAGCAAGAACTTTGAAGGTTTTGGATTCAACATGTGGCTTAATTGGACAACATGCATTTAATCCCATCAAACAATAACATCTGCCTATTCTACTGGTCCTTGGGAAGCACTCAGTAAGTGGATAAAAATGCCAAATCTAGTCAACATCTGGCTGACTGTGCAACTAACCATAATAATGAGAGGAGTGTGCCAAAGGTCTATTCCATAACCCTACTTATTTAATTGAAATACAGATTCTACCATGGGAAATGCTGGACCAGAAAAAAAATGTTGAAATTAAAATTACTGGAAGAATTAGCAGCAACGTTATATCTGCTTATGATGTCACCTTGGTGGCTGAAAGCTAAGAAGACATAAGGGATCTCTTGTTGAAAGTGAAAAAAATGAATCTGATGTTTAATATTTTTTTTAAAAAAATCACAAACCTAATTTTGTGTTAACTGCTAGTGCCAATGAAGTGCAACCAGACAAAGAAGAAGAGAAAGAGTAATTGTTTTTAACTGATAGGTTCAAAAATCCATAAGAATGGTAAATGTGACCGTAACATAAAGCAACATTTGTTTCTTGGGGAAAAGACTGTGACAAATTGTATCTAAACAAAACAAGTGTGGAGGCGTCATATTGTCAGGAAAGGTTAAGCGCATGAAGGCTTGGTGTTCCAAATTATAACACATGGCTGCAAAAATTAGACCATCAGAAAGGCTGAATGAAGAACAAGCAATGCCTGTGAAAGATAGTGCTTGAGAAAAGTATTGAGGTTCTATTATGTAGCAAGAATAAATCATTCAGTACTAGGTGAAGTCAAACTAGACAACTCCCTGTAGCAGTGGTGGGTTGCCCCTGATTTGCACCGGTTCTATAGAACTGGTAGTAAAACTGGTGGGAGGCTCTGCCCACCGACCCCAACGTCATCAAAACACTTCTGTGCATGCACAGAAGAGTGCACAGGCCTGCTGCAAATTGGTAGTAAAGGTAAGTTGAACCCACCCCTACCCTGGAAGCATTAAAAATGAAACTAAAGCAAAACTCTGATGCTTGGAAAGATCAAAGCAACAGAAAAGCATAACTAGATATTATTGTTGATGTCATCAACCCACACACTTGTAAGAGCTCAAAGATGCAATTATTGATGGACATTCCTAGTGAAGTATTGTTGGAAGAAAAATCCGGTCTGATTCCAAGTCAGGAGAAAAGACGTAGGAGCCAATGAATTTGGAGCCAGGCTGCAGAGGAAAGGAGGTTTCCATTTATTTAGGAATCAGAATCAAAGTGACTCAGCATTGGTTCTTGGACAACTGATAGCCTGGCATGGGGAGTAGAGTGAATTTTATACTCTTTTGGACTTTCGAGATTGAGATGCTTGATGGGGCAGGGGCGGCAGAGGTGGGTTTCAGCAGGTTCTGACCAGTTCTGGAGAACTGGTAGCGGAAATTCTGAGTAGTTCGGAGAACCGGTAGTAAAAATTCTGACTGGCCCAGCCCCCATTTATTCTCTGCCTCCCGAGTCCCAGCTGATCAGGAAGAAATGGAGATTTTACAGTATCCTTCCCCTGCCACACCCACCAAGCCATGCCCACCAAGCCACACCCACAGAATGAGTAATAAAATTTTTTGAAAGACACCACTGAGGGGCGGGTTTCAAAACCTGTCGCTACTGGTTTGCTCGCGGGCGTGGGCGCGGGTGTGCTCGCGCGCACACACAACACTTCTGCACATGCGCAGAAGCATCCAGGTGGGTGGGCGGAGCCTCCCGGCGCCACTGCTACTGGTTCACCCGATGAACCAGTAGCAACCCACCACTGTGATGGGGTTTTAGATTAGATTCTGTAATCTAATTATCCCTGTTTGGTTTCCTGGGTGGTGGTCAGGCTCAAGGCTAGCCTTGGGGAAAGATGGAGAATGTAAATTCTGTGTGGCTTTGTGTTTTGTGACTTAATCTTTAATCCTGTCAATTTAGCCTGTCTCAGTCTTCTAACTGGGGTTACTCTGACTGGGAGGGCAGGCATTGCTCTAGCTTCTATGGATGGTTTTTCTTTGCCTTCTCTGGGGGCATGGAAATAAAGAGGGTGTCACATATAAATGCCCCACCTGTGGTCAATCTCAGTACTAACCCAGCATCCCAAGGGTTAACCCACACCAATACC
>JANHZT010010294.1:176636-190174 GCA_032468215.1 Stegonotus admiraltiensis
AGTATGAAGGCTATTGCTTAACGCATTGTAAGCCGCCCTGAGTCTCTGGAGAAGGGCGGCATATAAATAAAATAAAAACAAAACAAACAAACAAACAAAAAACCACCCACTGAGTTGTTATTTGTACCATTAGGGAAGACCTATGTCCATATCTTGAGAGTTTCCCTAATGTACTATTTACTGACTTAAGGCAGTGGATGAAGTCAGTTAGATGGGAAAAGACCCTGGAAAATCCCATAATTTTGGGACAGAAATTCGATGTGGGGCCAACACATGTCTTTTCTTCATTGCTGTTGTCTGCTAAATGTAAAAACAGCCTGCTTTATGAAGTTATGATCAGGTCCTAGGTTTCTATGCAACTGGCAGCTAGAGTTGCCCTTTGGAACCATGGTCTTTTTGGACTACTTGAGTTTTGTATTTCTCCAAACTCAACCAAAGTTGTTTTCCTGGGAGGCCCACTGAGTTCACAAGAAAAAAGGGTCCATTCATTGATAGATTAAGAATGTGGATCTTGAATTGGACCCATTCCACTAAAAAGAAAGGAAGAGCAGTGTTTCCAGCACTGCTGATGCCTCTTCGTTGGAGCAATATTTGAATGCTTCCCTTAATTCAACTTTCTCCTACCAAAAATCTTTATTTTCTCCCCACCCCACCCCATTGGCTGGCCAAGTTAATTGGTTTATTACATCAAAAAAGCTCAGCTCAGTTGACCACCTGGCAGAGAACCCTCCTTGCATTTTTTAAAAAAATTAAAAGGTCGGGGAGGAGATATTTTATTTTCTGCAGGGGCATTTGAGAAGAAACACTCTTCTCTCATTTCACCCTCTTCCCTTGGCTGCTTGGGCACTACAGCTCTGAACACAGCTGCAGGTCTGCTGGCTGCCAAGGGAGCTTAGTTTTCTTTCTATTTTTTTCTTTACCTTTAGAGGTTTAGTTAATTCCTGTGTATCAATTTAAGAGAACAGCACTCGGAGGGATCATCTTATTCATTAATTAAGAAGCAAGGAGAGGGACATTTCTTAAGGTACATCAGCAATCCCCAGCATTGTACCCATTAGATGGCTTGGATTACAGCTATAATCAGCCTCAGCTGGCATGACCTATGGACGGAGCCTGAAATATGTAGAGAACCTGGCTGAAGGCAGGCCTATTTCTAAAAATATACAAACTGTAGACCTCCCCCAAATCCTGCAAAGTGTAAGAGAGGGGAAAAGGTCATGTTTAACCCACTCTTGGTGGCTGTTTTCTCTTATCTTAGCTGTTGGCTTATCATCAGGTTTCATGTACCGAAAGGTCATAGCCTTCACCACTATCACAACCTTAAATGGCTGGGTTGTGGAGTTATTTGAAGGATTGTCCGTTCCTATATCAATCTATCCCTAGTTCATGATTTGTATCAGGTGTTCTTCCCTGGGCAACTATGCCATGTAAAATGTTGCCAGTGTTGGGAGAAATATCCATCCGGTTCAGTTCCAAGCTGGGAGAAAGATGCTGGAAACATGGAGGCTGATTGGAAAGAGGGTTTAATGGTGAACAGGACCACCAAGCACATGGTCCTGGTGCAGCTGACCACATGGAATTGCGAGTGAGAGCTATTTATACCGTCTCTTAGGCTTTGAACTTGAGCTTCCTGTTCCTGTGCAAGAACATGTATTCTATTGGCTGCTGTCAGACTCCCATGGGGCTATGCAGGGGTCATAGTCTGAGCTCCCAGGTTTGGTTGAAGCTTGCTGAGTGATGCAATGTCCTTAGATTGTGCCATGTGGTGAGCTCTGCTGCTAGATGGGTTAATCCTATTATGTCCTGGAGGTTGTGTCTTAATCCCATAACTCTGGAGCTGGAGGTCTTTTGTCTTGTAGCTAGGCTGGGCCAGTTTTTCTTAATGGGCACCAAATATCTGCTGGGGACAGGAAGCTGGAACTCTGAGTTTCTGTCTCCCTTAGGATTTTTTTATTTCTCTTTTAAGGGAAGTATTTTATCCTACCTTTTTAATATTTCTCAAAAGATTTCATTCTTCTAGGAGAGCGGTGGGTGCTAATTTTCTACACTAGGATAATTGGTAAGCAGCAGCGTACAGCATAAAAGATTGAAAACATTGAAAAAATGTAAGCTTAATTATTTTACATGTATCAACATTAATATCAGCATTTCCGTCAAGGAAAACCGAATAGAGTTCATGAAATGATAGCGCAGACAGAACACCGTGAAACAGATTGTCTCCAGGTTGGCAAAGACACAAGACAAGGTTGTATATTCTCCCCTTATTTATTCAGTCTATATGCGAAATATCTGTTAAAGGAAGCTGGATTGGACGAAAACATGTGATTTTAAAACAGGATGAAGAAGCTATCAGTTACCTGCACTATACTGATGACACTACCCTGATAGCCAAAAATGCAAAGTATCTGCAAGCATGTAGCATTAAAATTCAAAGAACAGAGTGACAAAAAGTAGGACAAAAATTAAATATCTAACTAATGACTATAGGTACAACAACCAGGATTAGAACTGAATAAAGATATCAAAGTGGCAGAATGTTTCTGTGTTTTAAGATCAATTATCAGCAATAAAGGACCTAGTAACCAAGAAATAGGCCACAGGCTAGAACTTGGCAGAGGAGCCATGTAGGCCTTAGAAAAGATATTCAAAAGCAGGGATGAAATCCAGCAGGTTCTGACAGGTTCTGGAGAACCGGTAGTGGAAATTTTGAGTAGTTCGGAGAACCGGCAAAGGCCACCTCTGGCTGGCCCCAGAGTGGCGTGGGAATGGAGATTTTGCAGTATCCTTGTCCTGCCATGCCCAAGCCACGCCCACCAAGCCACATCACGCCCACCAAGCTATGCCCACAGAACCGGTAGTAAAAAAATTTGGATTTCACCACTGTTCAAAAGCCACAGTACAGCTATGTCACCAAAGAATAGACTTGTGCAAGCCATAGTTTTGTGTTTTCGATTATTAGAAAAAAAACGGACTAGAAAAAAGTGAGCTTTTAAAAAAAAAAATAATCATAGAAAAGAGATCACTTTGTAATCATGTTTGCTGCAAAGGAACTTGGAAGGTCCTTTTCATTTCCTTTTATTCTTTCCTTTCTGCACTTTTTCCTTTTTCTCCTTCTTTCTTCCCCTTATTCTGTATTTGTATTATTTAGAATTTATGAGGGGTTTTTCCCCCTGCAGTTGTTAAGCAAATCATGTGATCATTAAGAAAATCCAGTTTCCCCAGTTGACTTAGCTTGTTGAAAACATCTGGGAAGATCACAAATGGTGATCACTTGAGCCTGGGATTCTGCAACTATCATAAATACACGCTGACTGCCAAGAATCTGAATTCTGATCTATGTGATCATGTGAATGCTGCAACTGTTGTAAGTGTGAGGACCAGTCATAAGTCTTTTTTTTAGCACCATCATAATTTCAAACGGCTATTAAATGAAATGGTTATAAGTCTAGGACTTCCTGTAATTGGTTCTTTCATTTGTACTCTTCAATATGAACAAAGATAGGATATAGGTGCGTTGTTAATAGAAAAGAAGATCTAAGGGGGAAAAAATTCACCAGGATATTCAGGGGATGCTTGTGAAAAATTGATTATCTCAAATAAAAATATTTTAATAAAAAGCAACTGAAGCAGAAATAGGATGGGAATTTTTGCTTGTAGGAAAACAAAATGGGAACATTATTTTTCAAGTTAAGAAACTTTCTGAGGATTTAGTTAACTTTACAAAGCTATTAATAGAATTTTTAAAATGATATTCCCTTCACACAGAAAATAAATTCTCTGATAGCTTAGATATCTCTCTTTTTTAGGGTGGGTGTGGGAGACTCCAAATTCCTAAAGACTTGGTTGACAACAATAAAGAATTAATTGCACCCATTTTTCTTCAGAAAGAACCCCCCCCGCCCCCAGATTTTAAGTCTCTAAAAAAGAATGTGACTTCTGGCATCAGTGGTTGCCTAACATTGGTATGTTTTCTCTTTGGGGGAGAGGGTGTGGTGCTCAGATTCATACGAATAAATACTGGCACTTATCTCGGTAAGTCTGCATTGCCTCGATCAAAGAGTCCAGTTCTTTTGCCAAATTCCATCACTCAATGCAGATAATAAAATATTGGTGTGGTTTTTGCCAGCCAGTGTAATAATAATGTTTCAGATATAATAAATATAATAATTCAAATGAAGGACATTTTTGTAGCTTTCTGAAGGGCAGAATTTGGGGAACAACAGCCAGAAGGATAAATACTGGTAAGATTTCAAGATCTCTGGTATTGGTGGTTCTGATAACTGTACCTGTCCAAGTCAGAGCCTAGCAGCCATTTAAGATTTATGTAACATTACAAAATTATTATTCAGAATTTAAAATTGATTCCCTCACACAGAAAAATTCTCTAGTAGCTCAGATATCTTCCTTTGTGTGTTTGTGTATGTGGGGGAACCGAAGAGGTTTCTTGGATGAGACGCGAAATGTTTTCAAAGAAAAAAACCAAGAAAGCCCATTTGCCTTTTGAAAAGCACCTTTGGGGCAACTGTGACTTGGATGATTGAGAATCTCCAAAGACATTCAGCCATTTAAGTTATGCTAGATTCAATTGCAACCCTTCCACCTCCCAAATGACAGTTGATTCTGTCTAGAGACATTGAGAGTTCAAGGGATGAGGCAGAAATATCTTCTCCATCTGATTGTTGGCTTTGAGATTGGAATCCTTTTTTAAAAATTACCTTTTCTCTGCTTTGCACTTGGCTGTAGCACAAACATGTGGTAACCACTTTCTTTGACCCTGTTCTTTAGGGTTGGTATTCCTCTCTTTCTCTCTCACACACACCACACACACAAACACACTCAAGGGACAGTCTTAATTAATGAAGCATTGAAAGAGTTAAAAGCAGCATTTTCCTACTTTGTTCCACCACTTCTAAAAGAAAGGTCAAGGTGAGTAAATTCTGCTAGGAGGCAGGAGAGGGAGCAGAAGTTTTTATGCCAGCAGTTTTCTGCTTACTCAAGGATGAGTTGAGGGCACTACAACTCAACAGTGGGAAGCAGCCTCATTGTGCTTCACTTTCTCATCCTGTTAAAATCTACAGATAGGGAGATGACCATCTGTACATGGGATATTATATCTTGTTATTGTATTCTGGTTCAACACTTGGCTTTTGGTGATGGCATCAGTGGTGGGTTTCAAATTTTTTTACTGCCGGTTCTGTGACTGTGGCTTGGTAGGCATGGCTTGGTGGGCGTGGCAGGGGAAGGATACTGTAAAATCTCCCACCCCACTCCAGGGGAAGGTTACTGCAAAATCCCCATTTCCTCCTGATCATCTGGGACTCAGAAGGCAGAGAATAGATGGGGGCGGGGCCAATCAGAATTTTTACTACCGGTTCTCCGAACTACTCAAAGGTTCCGCTACCAGTTCTCCAGAACTGGTCAGAACCTGCTGAAACCCACCTCTGGATGGCATCTTAAAGGCTATACAATGCTGTAGATGTCCTCCTCTGTGGGTAGAGAGCACAGTTTACCTAAAGTATTCTTTTTTAACTGCTGGTGGAAAACTCTAGTGCTGCTACTCAAATTGTGAGGAATGAAAATAGCTTTCTTGGGCTAGAGTGCACTGTGGGGATCATCTCAATATGGCTGTGAGCAAAATAGATCAGTACTGCTGTTCCTATCTTTTTTTCCCTATGTATTGGAGCCCGACAGAGAGGAATCTGGTAAGGAATTCTGGTTATTTGGTGGCTTATCAATATAATAGCTGATTTAAAACACACACACACACACACACAGAGAGAATGAGTGGGAAAAGGAAGAAAGCCACTCCCAACCGAGACATGGATTCCCTCTTCCTGTAAGATTATTTTTTTTTACAGTTAATAAAATGGTCATATTTTAAATTAAAAGTCCCTTGGGGAGAGAAGTGTGCTTTGTGTTTGTGTTATTGTTACTATGAAAAAGTAGCACTGATTATACCTCTTGTGGTCCATTAAGATAACTGGAACGGAAAGAGCTGTTCTGTAAGAATTTCCGTTCCCATTTTTATTATTGTTTTATTGAAGAGTTGAGAGATGAGGATGAACTACTCAGCTGGAAAACTTGAGTTACTATTTCACCCCGCAAAGTGTGTATTTTAAAAAGTGGTCCTGTCTTTTCCGATCTTTCTATAAATTGGTTCAGTTTATAAATGTTTTCAAATAAAGCAGATTTTTACCCTCAGTTGAAAAAAATAACTTTGGTATCTATTTCTTTACAGGGGATATGTGTGAAGCATTATGTAAATTTTAGGCGACAGTTAATAACATTGATATACTTAAAGCCTGGGAAAAATACAGAAATAAAAATATTTTTTATTTAAAAATATAATATTTTATATTATAAAATATTATTTTTATTATATTATTATATTAAAAATAATATTTTTTATTTCTATAAAAATATAGAAATAAGTGGAAGATAAGTATTTATCCAGGATAATTTCGAATCATGGTATAGATGTTGGGAAATCAGTAGTTGTTATTCAATGGAGAAGTTTACTGCAGTAGGAAGAGCTATTTGTTAAATGGGAAAAAGGAAATCAAGATATACAAGAAACTATACAAGATGGCTTCAGATATATAAAATGATGGAAAATTCTTATAAACTTATTTGACCGTGAGGTCTAAGCAGAATATATGTCAGAGCATTTTAGGAGGAAATGCATACGTTATTCAGCTTTTATTGTGTGTCTTTCTGAATGGCAATTCATCTTTATGAGAAGCTCAGCATAATTTAGATTTAGAACATTGCTGATGTAAATGACACTTGCAAAATTAAATATCCAGGTTTGCCTGCAATCATAAACTAGAAATGCAAAGCATTCTTGATTCCCAGGGAATTGACAAAGTCCTGCTGCCTTCTCCTGAGTGGTTGTAATCTGCTTCTGCAACCAACAGGCGTGATTGAACCAACTTGAATGGCTTCGTTGATGGGTTGGTGATTCACATAAGACCAGGTGTGGTATTCTTGAAGCAAGCAGAATTAGCAACCAATAATAAGCAAGGACTTCTGACTTCGCTTCTTAAGAGAGGAATAAGTCAGAGTGCTGAACATATCCTTGATGGAATCATGGAATTGCTTCTATACCCAGGAAGATTTACCTGAGGCATTCACTTCCCCAAAAGGCCAGCAAGTGTTAAGGTGATGTAACCTTTGACCGAAGCTACTGTGTATAAATAGTTTGAAAGGCAGAAAAACGCTCCTGGCAACCTGCCAACTTGAATTTCTACCTGAAGTTATATTGACCCTCCAGCTGGAGGGCACTGGCAGGGAGTGGCATCAGGAACAAATTGTACTGCAAATGGTATGGTCTTAAATGATCTAGCAAAAGATGATTTATTTAAAAGGCAGATATATATTTTGTTGTAAGAGATTGGGGTTGCTACGTTAATTATTTTGGCAGTTTCATTGGACAGTGTTTCCAGTTCAGACAATAATAGAACGATTAATTCAGGCCTTTAAAAGAACAGTTGGATGGTAAACTATGATAAAGAAATGGATCTATTTCTGTTCAGCTGATGGAATTCCTTTAGATTGTGTTAGAGCAGAGCTGTCAAACTCGATTTCATTGAGGGCCGCATCAGGGTTGTGTTTGACCTCGGGGAGCCAGGATGGGCATGGCCAGGGTAGGAGTATCCAGCTCAACATCACTCATGTTATGCCAGCAAAAATGGGCTTCTGAGCTCTGTTTCCAGCTGCAACAGCGTCCTACAACCCTCTGCCAGTGAAAATGGAGTTTGGGAGGGCTGCGTGCAGCCCTCTGAGCTCCATTTTCACTGGCAGAGGCACCACAGGCCAGTCTTTCGCTGTCTCCAGGGCTGTCTTGCGGGCCAGATCTAAGCACCCCGCGGGTGTGATGCAGCTGCGGGACTTGAGTTTGACACCCCTGTGTTAGAGCATCTTCTCTAATCTTAGAAGGTTAGAAATACACCTGCTGTAGTATAACATGGAATGCTTCTCAAAAGTTATAAAACTTGCTTTTTTAAGGTAAAGCTGCATGGATACTCGAACGTGCTGGATTCTGGTTTAGGTACCAAATATTAAACCAAGTAAAGATGAATTGGGGCGGATATTTTCCCTGCAAGCATTGCTATGACCCGGGGCCAGAAAGAATAGATGAAATTATCCTTTAGAGAGCTGACAAGGCCATGCAATCCCACTGAATGGGAGATGAACAATGGGAGAACTTGTTTGACAGAACCCCAATCCTCAGTACGAGAATGACCGAAGAATTGGTTGGGTGTATGACCAGATGGCCCCAGACTCTTGCTGGAACGAAAGTGAGCCGCAGTGGTTTTCTTTTTGGTGTTGAGATTGCCATATGAAAGGTCTAGGTTCCTGCTGTTTTGGAAAGATGTAGGTAGGAACACAAGGTGCTATGAAGGAAAGAATTCTCCCCTCCCCTAAATTCTTTATTACGCTGTCCAACCTGCCAGGCTTGGGGTACAGGTTATGAAACCTTTAGGCTTGATTGGGGTCTTCAATGCCATCCCTGATTTAAACCCTAAATGTAGGACGTTATTTTATACTGGTCAGGTATTGTCTGTTTTCTCCAGCTGAAAAATATACCCTGAGCAGCTAAGATCTCAAGAAACATTGTGTGGTTCTACAGACATCTGATTAGTTCCATGGAGCTGCCAAAAAGGCAATTATTGCTCTTGAGTTACCTTTCCTTTATAATGAGGGTGTACTTCAAGCTATGTCAGATGAAAGGTCTATCTTTTACATGGAAATGCCTACACACCATTTCCTAATCTGTGGGTAGAGATAAATAATCTGAAGAGTTCCTGGTGGCAATTCCATTTTGCCTCTAGTAAAGTGACCTTCAGGCTTTCAGCTAATATAGACAGAAATAGAAAGCATTAAGGCTGGGCTCTTGTCTCAATTTCCTAAACTTTTGACATCCTTGAGAAGAAGAAAAAAATGAGTCCATTGTTCAGAAATGAACTACAGTATTATATATTTGAGGGATAATTCTGAGGGAAAATAGCAGGCAACACTGGCCACCAACCCAAGTTTTTTTCTGCTCCTGACCTCAGCCTCTCATACTTTTTGTTAAAATGTCACCCTCGATGATGTCACTGGATTCCTATGTAACTGTAATATGCACCATCCCTACATTGGTGGTCTACAATGGACAAGCAAAATTGACATCAATAGGAAACAAAGAATGTGTTTCATGAGGCAAAATGTTTTGAAAATGACTTTAGAAGCCCTATAGACACAAAAGTAATGTTTTTACATGTTGATGTTGGAGAGTCACTAGTGAGTCCATTTAATAAATCCGCTTCATGATAAAATAAAATCATCAGCCAGAGTGTTGATGTCTGCCTTGTCATCCTGACCACCACATTGTCCTTCTACCTATAGCGATAACAAGTGACTTTTCCATTCTATTTAAGAATCCATTTATCAAATTGCCAATGTTCACATTATATGGCCTACTCTATTATTCCGTGCGTACAACTGCAACAACATCATTACATAATTTCTGCTCACAAAAGCTTTGTCACCAATTTCAGAAAACCAAGTGGCTTTATATGAAGAAGAATATAAGGGAATATACTTGGTATGTGCATGGCATCATTTTTGTCTATTATTTAGCCAATGAGACTTAACGCAGTCTCTTTTCCAAACACTTCCCATAGATTTTGCCCACATACACATTATAAGAGGAGCTTCAAAACACAAGGGCGGGACAGCTGAACAATTCTTTAGAACAGCTGGTTTATGGCAACAAGTCATTAAAGCAGCCACATCTTTCAAAAGACTCCTTAAAACTACTGCATCTGCTTTTGGCTTTGTGCAGAAGCCTAAAAATGATTGACTTAAAAATTGCTCTGCTGGCATTCCCATGTTCCAAAGCAGCTTGAATCATTTTTTAAAAATATGTATAAGCTGCATGTATAGGCTGACTATACATGTGCACCCGTGACATCGCACTGGTGTCTTATTTTACTACATGTAGACATCTGTGAGAGTTTACAGCCAGCCGAAGCTTCATGTTAAATGTATGTAATTAACATTCGTGCCAGGACCATAGCATATTCAAAAGTGATGTCAGAGAAAAGAAAGTTGAAATATTCCACAATAAAGCAACGACATGGACCGCTGCCTAATTCAGAAATGTAGTTTTGGAACAACATTGTTTAAAAATTTCCAGAAAAGAGTTGAAGAGAAGGACTATGAGCAAATAAAGCAAACATTTTGTAATATAGATCGAAATGGTATAGAAACCTGAGTAGATAAATAAAATAAATGTAACTTGGGTGAAAAGCCTGAGAGCTGCCTCTCTGAATTGGCTGAGATATTTGGAAAAAGAGAATTAAATTAGTTCCTTTGTGCTCCAGTGTATTGTAAAGCTGAGGGGTAGCTGCCATGATCAGCATCAGTGCCAGGCTAGGCAAGTTACTTGGAAAATAAACAAACAAATATGTGTGTGTGTAATTTAACTCTACACAGGCAGGTGTCCAGGAGTACTGCCTTGAGTTATAACTTGGCAACTTTAAAAGCATTTTTGGCCAGTCAGCTCAGAATTCTGACAAGGAAATTGTAGGCAGTGGTTTTGGGAAGAGAGGGAAGATGTTATGTTTATGGGGTAACTTGCCCAAAATTCTCAGCAGAAAGATAATCTCTTTAAGGGACGGGCAGTTGAGAAATAGGAAACATAAACAAATATAAAATAAATAATTTTACCTGGTGGGCATATAGGAGGGGACAGAAAAAGGCCAGGATTAACTGGTACCGTATCAAAGATACTTTAGTCTAGTCAGTTCATTTTCTTACAGAATGAACTCAGACACTCCTTATTGGGAAATGTTAACAAGCTGAGGATACAATGCTGAATCAATATATTTTAAAGGAAAACAATGTTATAATATCATGATTTTTAATGAAAGCAGGCTTTAGACATGTCCTATCACTATGGCTACCCTACTTGGCTTTCAAAAATCATAATGGTATTAGATGGCAGAGAAAAACCTACAGAAAACATGTTTTCATTTCATTGTTATTTGGATTTTGGCAACCCAGGTATGATATCCCTAATTTTTGCCAGGGAAATGGGACAGAATCCAAACATGGCAACTCATATATAGAGTGGCTGTTAGACCTGCTGCTTCTCTCCAACAGATATGCTATTGTGGATGGAGAGACATTGGAAAACAATAAACAGGAGTTTTGTCTCTTGAACACAGATCTAAAAATCCACATTGGAGGAAAAATTATACCTAGTTACGTCTTCATAATTACTTGTATTTCTTTTTTCATTTTTAAAATTTTCCTGAGAGATGATAAAACTACTTAGAGGAATTTCTCATCTGGCATCCTTGCTGGAAAAGTATTTGGAGTTCCACTGATTTCCCATGTTCTGGGGATTCTGCTTGTGTGCTGAGGCATCGAGAATCTCACATGTAACTTTATGAACATCCAAGCAACATTAACAGCCAACTGGTTGGAGGTGCCCATAACACCTCATGATATCAAAATAATGGCACATCATGACATAATCCCACAAAAAGGTAACTTAAAACTGAACCAACCAAAACTGTGGCTGGATCAAAGACTTTCTGAGGGACCGGCCACAAACAGTGAGGGTTGGGTCTGTCATATCCACCTCCCTGAAGCTTAGCACTGGCTCCCCATAAGGCTGTGTGCTCAGTCCCTACCTGTACTCACTGTACACATGATTGTGTATCATCTGGCCCATCCACTATGATTATTAAGTTCGCAGATGATTCCACTGTACTGGGTCTTATTATAGGTGGAGACGAAACAGCGTACAGTGAGGAGGTTCAAAAACTATCACATGGTGCTTAGAAAACAACCTGCACCTGAACGTCAGCAAGACCAAGGAGATGGTGTTGGACTTCTGGAGGAAGAGAGAGGAACCTGCCTCACTTTACATTGAGGGGGGCTGTGTGGAGAGACTTTCCTCCTTTAAATTCCTGGGAGTCTATCTCAGTGAAGACCTCATCTGGAAGATCAACATGACCCAGGTGGCCAGAAAGGCCCAACAGAGACTCCACTTCCTTAGAGTCTTGTGAAAAAACAAAGTGGAACAACAACCGATGACCACCTTTTTCCACAATAGAAAGCGTCCTCACTCAGTGCATTATGGTGTGGTATGCTGGTTTGACAGCTGCAGATAGAAAAACATTACAGAGGGTGGTGAGCACAGCACAAAACATTGTGGGCTGTCCCCTGATACTACTAGACGACATCGCTAGGGCTCGCTGCCTTAGAAGAGTGAGGAAAATCCTCAGGGACTACTCACACCCTGGTCAGCACTTCTTTATTCTCCTTTCATCAGGAAGGAGATATAGAAGCATGGGAAGCCACACAAACAGGCTGAAGAAGTTTTTATCCATGGGCTGTCAGACTCCTGAATGAAAAATAACTCTACAACAGCATAGTACGATTGACTTGTACTGGCGCGGTGTGCAATAAGTTCACATGGTGCAATAAGATTGGGTGTTTGTTAGCAGGATTCACCGGGATAGGGATTTTTTTTCTTTTGTCTTTCACTGTGAGTCGTATTGTGTCTGTGTGGGGTGTGTGTGTGTGCACGAAGGGAGGCTCAGCCAATCTCATAGTACACATGTTGTACTTTGAATTGAAGTTCTACAGTATTCTATGCCTGGCCTGTTTTTCTTTCTTTCTTTACCCCTTTACAGAGTGGAGAGATTGCTTAAGCAAGCTGTCTCTACCTGAGCTGCTTTTCTCTGAGGCACAGGCTAATTGCAAGATAACAAACTCAAGTCAATGACATTAATTAGTTAATTAGAACCTTCCCCTGGCTGGCAGCTGCTGCCTGAAACTGACCAGACCTTAATCAGTTTCACACTGAAGGCTTATATTGTCTGTCCTAACCTAAATGCTGCATTGGTTGGGAAATTATTTTTTTAAAATTATCATCATATTTGCAAATATAAATGATCTGAGACAGTTGTTAAACAAGAACTGCCCGTTTATCTTTATACCTGATCTTCTTGAGACTTTTGGGCCCATGATATGAAGGTTCAGTGTTGGAAAGCAACAACAGAAAGTTTCTAATAACTCCTACCCATCTGCCTCAAGAATCCCTTCGGCTTCCTATCAATCCAGCCCTTTCCGAGTTCAAAACTACACGGACAGTTTCCAAGTTAGTAATCCTATTCCCAGATTGTCCATTTGATTCGGGATCAAAGTCGGCCTTGATCATTTTTCAGTTCATCAGATCTTTGTAACCATGAATGGCTAGATCACTCATAAGGACTCTGACTCATGGCTAATTGACATACCCGTATGTATCCCTTTCCAAAGCACTTGGATTCCTCATAGATTGGTGTGGTCTTCTGCCCCCTACTGGCAGGAGTCAGCACAACACACTGGAGCAGCCAGAGAGGCCATTACAGTGTAGTATAGTGGACAGCCAGGAGACCAAGAATTTATCAGATAAATGATTCAGGCCTGTATGCCAAGTCGAAGTCACATAAACAGGACCCTCTCTAATCCATCTTTCCTTCTCTCCCTCCCTC
>JANHZT010010294.1:233189-244159 GCA_032468215.1 Stegonotus admiraltiensis
CAATAAGCTGACTTTGTATAAAATATACAAAAGTATGAAGGCTATTGATTAACGCATTGTAAGCCGCCCTGAGTCTCCGGAGAAGGGCGGCATATAAATCAAATTAAAAAAAAAATCCTCTGCTGTCCACAAAAACAGCTTGCCTCATATTTAAAAAAGCAGCTGTTAGTCCTAACAAGTTGGGTCTCCCACCCACCCCATTTCCCTTGTCTTCCCTTTTCCTTCATCCCCTGCCCCCAAACCTAGCAGATTGGCTATGCCGCTTAGCTGCAATCTTGTGGAGGCTATAGCATTAGAAATGCTATAGATGAGGCTAGCCACTCTCTTGCATGTCCCCAAAATCCCCCTCTTCTGAAGCTGGGAGGCAGAGTTCCCCAGGCAAGTACGCTGGCTGCAGCCCCAGCTCCATTTCCACCAGCCATTGGAGCCATAATCAATGTTTAATTAGATGCGATTTAATTACCCGCTTGCTCAGCGGTCACTTGGACAGAGAAGGCAGCTCAAGTTCCCATCATCAGAAGGACAGGCACAACATCAATGACAGGATGTAAGATCTAACCTCCCCCTCCCTCCCTTTAGCACAAAGGTTTCACCCTCAACCCTGTAATTGATGCAAAATACAGCTAAGGTCTTATTGAACTCTGTAATTGAAGCAGAATGTGGGTAGTGCCCAGAGCCCTGTATTTCTTTCCTAGCCAACATTATCAATGTTTGTTTTAGTTTCCCCAGAACTGGCTCTACAGCAGAAGGAGAAAAGGCTCATTCACCCTTCTGGCAGGAGAAGAGAACCACAACCTAGGACTGGTCTGAAAACTCTACCCTTCCTATGTCCTGGCCTGGGAATACCTCTTCATTTTCCTAAAATCCCAAACAAACCAGCCTGGAACTTGGAAGTTCTGGAGTACATTCTGGTGCAACAGATTCACAGAGAAGTCTTGAAAATCAGTTCAACATTTTTGGAGAATACAGGAGCCTCTCTCTTTCAAACACACACACATGCACCCCATACAATGTTCTTCAGGAAATCTTTGGATTTTAGGGAGCACTTGTAATGAAAGAAGAAGTTTAGAACCTGTGCGGTCAGAATCACTCTCCCCGGTGCTGGAGGATGGACTGCCTGCAGATACTGGCTTGTCTCCCTCCCGAGGTCCCGATTCCTTCTGCCGCGTTCTGGCTGCTTCAATTCCCTTTACTCGCCGGGCATGGCGGTTCCCCTTGTAGTGTGCTTCAGCCTGGCTCTATACAAGGAAAAAAGGAGAAAGCAATAGGAGATCCAAAAACCCGTAACGTTACAAGTGCTGGTCGATGAGAATGGCACACATTTATAACCGTTCTGAAACTTACTTACAATCCTGCATCAGGCTAGGCCAGGATATTTTTTTAATTTTATTTTTTTATATCCCAGTTTTATTATTTTTACAAATAACTCAAGGTGGTGAACATAGCTAGTACTTCTTCCTCCTCCTATTTTCCTCATAACAAGATCCCTGTGAGGTAAGTAGGGTTGAGAGAGAGTGATTGGTCCAAGGTCACCCAGCTAGCTTTCATGGCTTAGGCGGGACTTGAGCTCATGATTTCCTGCTTTCTAGTCTGGGGCCTAACCACTAGACCAAACTGATCTATGATATCTAAGTTGAACACCCAAATAAATTTCTAGGAATGCTTTCAGACTAGTTTGGGTTTTTTTCCCCCTCTGACACTAACATCTTTTGTTCTCTTTCCTTTTAAGGAATATTATGACAAGGAAGAACACATTAATTTAAACCTGAACCTATGAATTATCTACACTAATAATGTTCTTCTAACAGATTGCTTTCATCTATAAAAGTGTCATCTTGGATAGAAGTTTTAAATATAGATGCTTACAATATTTATATTTCTCCTCAAGTTCATGAATACAGCAGAAGATGGTAGCACTTAGGCATCCTTGGCTGATCACCAAAAAAACTAAGCAGGGTTAGACCTGGCTAATGCTTTGATGGGAGATCACTAGGAAATCCCAAAGTGGTAAATTAAGAGGAAGAAGTAAACAAACCGACAGACAGACCCAATTTTCAAAGAAGAAAATCGCAAAACATTTTTTGTGATTGATGCCAAAACAATATTCTGTAGTCATCATGTAATTTGCCCTTTTCTATACATAACTTCATGCTGAATATTATTATTCATTTTTCTATTTTAATTTGCTTTTGTACTTGTACTTAGGTTGTATATTGGGTGCTTTCTTTAATAAAGCTGCAAAATCCCCTTCCCAATATGTTGTTAATTTCCCCCGTTTCTTCCAGATCTGATTTGTGGCTATTTTCGGAAGTGAAACAACATGATTATAGCAATAGCTTGTCTAACACAGATAAGCAAAAAAATGAAGCCTTTCCAGATTTATCTTGAATGAAAAAAAATCCCATTTACAGTCTTGGTACCAAGAGATAAACACCTTTTAATAGCCTTTTGTCTTCAGGAGAAGAAAGGTTTTAATTACAATTTCCTCTTTCCTTCTTTTTCTTTTTGCATATTTTAATAATATTTAGCAGCTCTCTTCTCTTAGAACTCAGTTTCTAAACAGAACATTTTTAATAGTGCCAAACATCAGAACAAGAATATTTCACTAAATGTCCTCTGAGGTCAATTCTAATTCTATGATTCAGTAATTGTGTTAGAGGACATCTAGTCCAACCTCTTGGTCAGTACAAGAGCCACTTACAGATAAGTAAGTACAGTCTTGTTTGAAGACCTTCGGCATATCATGTGGCGGCTTGACTTCCACTATCTGACAACTCTTACAGTCAGGTAAATCTGAAACTGATTTCTAGTGATTTTAATCTACTAATATTATTCCTGTTTTTTGAGTCAATAAAGAATATGTCTAGTCTTTCTTCTATGGAAAACTCCTTCAGATATTTGACGACTACAATCATATCTCCCCACATTCATCTTTTCTGCAGGCTAAATGTATCCAGATCCTTTAACCATTCCTCAAAAGACTTGGTTTCCAAACCATGATCCATTTCAAGTTTGTCTTCTGAACTTGCTTCTATTGATCATCATCCTATTTGAACTATTGTGCCCAGAATTGGACATAATCATCCACATGGTTCTGACCAGAGCAGAGTAGGACAATTATGACTGTGATCTGCAGACTCTACTTCTATTAAAGCTTCCTAAGATGGGCTTTGCCATTTTAGCAACTGCTTTGTTACATTCAGTTCTTGAAAGAAGTAAGAGAATGTCAATTTGCTCCTTCTTTGGAACCAGCAACTCAAAGGTTACTCACCTTCACTTGTCTTCTAAACTTAACAATGCCTACCAATTCTAACTTTAACAACCTTATCACGAGATAGATACTGTAGGCTGGAAATAAGCATTACCAAAACATGCAAGCTGAACCTTTTAATGTTTTTCTTTCCTTTCTTTCTGATATTTACAACAGTAAAAAAATTAAATTATGATGACAATGTCATCATCTTCAGCATTTTCCCCATAACTACATCACATCATGATCTGAAAAATCGGGTTAAGGACAGATCATAATAGAGAAAATCACATCATGATCTGAAAAATCAGGTGAAGGACAGACCATAGTAGCGAAAATCTATCTATGTAATCTCTTAGAATTGACAACAACTTGATGGCACATAATCAATCAATCAATATCACATCACAGCCTATTGGAGGAAGGGAAGTGCACAATGTGATAAGCACATTGTATTTGTGTACTACTACATTAGAGAAAGAAAACTGGCCTCCTTCGAGATGGTGTTTGACAAGAATTCCATCATTCCACTAACATTTGGAGGGCAACCCAGCCCCAAGTTGTAATGTAAACTTTACTGGAATAAGATAAAAAAAAAACTAATTATAAGATCTTTGTTTTTCGTTCCGTCTCTGAGAATCTTAATATATATCTTTAGAACTGCCATCTTACATGGATCTTGAAAGAATACAATCTGCTGTGATTCTGAAATCATATCTGAGATCAAGACTAAATGATTTCATTGCTTTGCTTTTTTATTCAGTACCTTGACTAGCTTTCTCATATCTTGTATGGTAGTAACATGTGTGACAACTAAGGTTTAATGATGTGCCTAATGAAAAAGGAAGACTGAGCAGAAAGTTGCTCATACAATGTCTCTGGGGTATCTAGGCATCTCCATCAAAACCTCATTTTGGTCTCAGATCAAGGAGTTTCCCATCATTGAAAGAATATAGACACCTATATTCTATCTCAGCTCTCTATTGAATTATATGATAATCTGCAGATCTGGCACATATTTTTGTTTTCTTTATATTTGTGTTATATTACTATCAGGACTATGTTGTTTATTCAAATGTATCAAAAAGTATGTCTTGTGACATAAGCCGGACAATGATCAAACCCTCTTTACAATTTACAATATAATCATCATCTAATCCGTGGTGGCTCAGTTGTTAGAATGCAATAGTGCAGGCTTATTCTGCTGACTGCCAGCTGTCAGCAGGTCGGCAGTTTGAGTCTCACCGGCTCAAGGTTGACTCAGCCTTCCATCCTTCCGAGGTTGGTAAAATGAGGAGCCAAGATTGTTGGGAGCAAGATGCTGCCTCGGTAAACCGCTTAGAGTGGGCTGTAAAAGCACTATGAAGCAGTATATAAGTCTTATGTGCTATTGCTATTGCTAATCCAACATGAGAAAATTCACCCATTCTCCAAATTGTTATATACATTCAGTTCCCCTAAAGAACTGAACCTGGGCAAATAAAAGGCATGTGATCTCAGCCATGTAAAGATAGTCCTTGACTTACAACCACGATTGAGCCTAAATTTCCAATTGCTAAACAAGACAGTTGTTAAGTGAATTTTGCCCCATTTTATGACCTTTTTTTGCCACAGTTGTCAAGTGAATCATGCAATTGTTAAGTTAGTAACCAAGTCGTCCAATGAATCTGGCTTCCACATGGACTTTGCTTGTCAGAATGTGCAAAAGATGATCTCATGACCCTTGGGATGCTACAACAGTTTTAAGTATGAAAGCCGGTCATAAGTCCCTTTTTTCAGTGCTGCTGTATCTCTGAACGGTCACTAAACAAATGGTTGTAAGTCGAGGACTGCCTGTATTTATATATCATTTGTCCTTTATATGCCTGTTACAGTCACCTGCACTCTCTGCCACGGAAAAGCACAGCAAGTGTCAGGACTTACTAAAAACTTACCTCAGAATTGAAGCGGATCTGGCAGACATTGCAAGAGATGATGGGGCGTTTGGCCTTAGTTACAGGGACCCCAAACGTATGGTTGATCACTGCTTTCTGCACTGGGTCCATCTGCCAGGGGAAAATAAGTAAGAATTGTGGTGAGTGACTATATTGTACCTTTACTTATAAGGCCTACTTTTCATAATAATGATGAACTGGAAGCCTAACCACATAATCCTGTTGGCTCACAGCACAACAAGTATTTGCATGCCTCCAACACCAACAATGCCCCAACCCTGTTCTTAGTTCATCCTTTAATGCTAAAGTAAGCGTAAGAAACTTGCGGTGAGTTTACTCTCTGGCAGCTCTGATGAAACCTGGTTAATTTATTGTAAGGTTGATGGTGCTACAGCTAGATTCCAAGGAGAGAGGTTGTGCCTATATTAGGCTGGGTGAGATGGTCTTCTCAGGTGTTAAGGCTTCAAAATATTCCTGAAAGGTAGCTATTTTACAAATTAATACTCTTTATTTGTTGTCATCCCCAGTGATGAGGAGCTTCTGTGACACTAAAAGCTCTCAAACTAGCTTCAGTTGTTGGGCAAATGATGTAAATTGTTTCCTATGCACCTTTTTTTTATCCAGCCATCCAGCTAGATTCTATATACATGCTAATCATTCCAAAATGATTAGCTGCAGAGGTGTTGGAAATTATAGGGTATACCAGATAGGGATGGCATAACTCATACGCCTGAGCATGCTTGTAGGCAAGAGAGCAGAATGCTACAAACGGGATCAGAGGTCAAGGGAATGGTGAAAGAGAGGAATGAGGCACAAAACTTAGGAAGGCTGTACAATAGTTACAAGCATGAAATGGGAAGTTCCTAATTTTGCTCTCACCTCAACCATAAACTTGCTAGGTAGCCTTAGACAAGGCACTTTTCTCAGCCCTGGCTCTCCTCTGTATTACAGGAGTAGGAGAAAGGATAAACAAAACAAAACAAAAAAACACATATTCATATTGTTTTATCTGTAAGATGCTTCGAGTAACTCTGATGGAACAAGCTTGCAGAAGAGTCAAGCGACACGGTCTTCTTACTCTCTAAGACCCCACTCCATTTATTACATCCCAGTTGACTTCCATCCAATGCCAGCTCGCTTCTTGTATAGCTTACTGAGCTAATGCGTACGGTGAGTTGTGAAGTTTCTAACACATGTTACAAATGCAAAGTACTGCTATTTGAGCATGCCATCATGTCTGGGCTGGGAAGATTTTGAGATGTATGGTACTTTTGTTCTTTCAATATAAAATGCTCACTTGGGTTAATGTGGGTCAGAAAGGAAAACAGTGTGGCAAAGATTTTAGTTTGGCATTTCTTTTGTCTTCTTCTAGGGCAGGGGTTAGCAACCTGTGGCTCTAGAGCCGCATGTGGCTCTTTCACCCCTCTGCTGCGGCTCCCTGTCACTCAAAATATGCATCACAACTGCCAATGTGCGACACCCACCGGCACATGATTTATGGAGCTTTTCAACCCCCAGTAGGCTAATCATGGATAAATCCAAGAAAAGAAAAGCTTCAGAAGAAAACAGAATGTTTAATTCAACTACATATGCTAGTTTTGTGGCCGCTCAAGAAACAGTCAGGCATGGGAAGGCTTTTGTGGCTCCAGGTCCAAATGGCTCTTTGAGTGTTTAAGGTTGCAGACCCCTGTTCTAAGGGGATGTACTTATCCATATTCTGTAACCAAGGGCAAGAGCACAGGACTAGGTTCTCCTCCTATATTCCTCTGTTGTCTCTGGCAGGAGCATAAACTAAACTGGACGTCAGACTGAATAATTAGCCAGGCAGCCAAAGATACTAGGCGTTTCCTGGGCTACTGCTCTGGCCATTCTATATACAAACTCTGTTCTTGGGAAAACCAACAGTCTAGTCTCCCTGCTATTCCCACACGCCTCTCCTTGGACGCTTTCTACCTCAGTGATTCACATTTGGGTTGGATGTCTCCATATTGAGATAAGGTCTTCCATATGGAATGTGCACTCTTGTTAGAAACTTGGAGAGCCGTGCGTCTCGCCTACTTTCCAACAGAGTGGCAAATTCGGCCCTCAAATGTGACAGAATTACAACTCCCAGTAGCCCCACTGCAGTTGGCCAACTATGAAAGATGCTGGAAGTTAGCTATCTGCAAGGCCATTCGTTCCCACTCCAACCGTATGACATCCCCAACTATTATCACAAACACAATGTTTTCATTGGCTTGTTACAACTCAGTGCTGAAATGCAACTAGAAGTGGCTAGAAGTGTCCCCTTGAAAATTCTGGCAGCTCAGTATATAGTTAATAAATATATTCTTGGCACAAACCTGGAACAGGGCCCAGCCTGGGTTAGCTCTCTGGCCCTTACGTCTGTGATTATAATATAAATTTGACAACAGGCAGCTGCCAAAAGGCAGAAGCCAAATCTGCCACCAATTGCCTAATGAGAAAGAGACTTAATTTATGAAGAAAGACAAAAATTGGGGACAGAAGACCATGGAGAGACTCTCAGAGTACCTAAGGAGAGTTCCAAGTATCCTATTAAGGAAACAGCATCCTTTCTCCTTTGGGTGATTTTAAACCATCTCTGCCCCAGTTGGATTTGTAGTACAAATAGAAAACTTTAAATTAGCCAAAATGCTCCTCTGCACTTCAAATGCTTCTTTTCCACATTTTTTTCCACTTGAATAATTACCATGGGATTAGCATCAAAAGCCTGAGTGAGGCTCAAAGGCACTTTATAAAAATGGCTACTGATTCATCCAAGAGGGGTGTGCTTCCTGTATCTCGTTTTGTCTCTGTTACAGCAGAGAGATTCATATGCAAAAAACACTTTTCTGTTATTAAAAAGCTTTCAGATGATTAAATCCCAACAAATATCTTGTGCTCTCCTTATTTAATCATGGGGTCCTGTCTCGTCTCCCCTCTCTGAGGGTTGTTTCTCATTGAAAAAAAATATTAATTTAGCCTACGCATGTTTTCCCCAGGAAACTAAAATTGGCTATCTGTAAAAACAGTCCAGTTGTTTTGCAGTGCTATTTCAAGCCCCACCCACTCTTTTCTGACAAACTGGGTCAGATTTATTGAATGCTGTAGGTGTTATGTAGGAAACAATCACGTGGATTCATTTTTACAACAGTTAGGAAAGTAGAAAAGAGAAGCAGCACAATAACCCAAAGTGCATTAGTCCAGAAAAAAAACCCCACAAGTGTGTTAAAAGTAGAGAATCTGGGATAGAGGGACTGAATCAAAATTAAACAAGAATGCAGTAGAAGAGATCCTTGGAAATTTTTTCCCCTTGTCCACAATTTCTAAATAATGTTTGGATATGCTTTGATAACATCTGAAACATTAGATTCCTGAGATATGATGTGAGATAACTCTCTATTCCTGAAGATCTTACTCTGCCTACTCCTCTAATTATGGTAAAAGGGTTAACTAATGAATACTGTAGGGAAACCTTATGTTTATTTGAAGATTCCCCAATCCATGTGAGAAAGTATTTCTGCTTTTCTAGCAGATTTCTGAGTTCACCTTTCTATTCAAGGTGTGGGGAAAGAAGGCAGCAATAATGTGGATTTCTAAGCACCAAGTAACTTCCAAACAGCCACAAAGAGGTAGCTTTCATTTATTTATTTTTTTAGTTGTCAGCACTTCTAAAATTAATCCATCAAGAAAGATACAGTCTTCTTCCATTTGAGGGAAACAGAAGTTACTGGATAAGCTATAATAATAGTAATAATAGTTATGGGTACCTTGGGTGAAATTCCAAAACAACCCCTTGAACATATTCAGTATTGACAAATTCACCATCAGTCAATTGCAAAAGACATCTTTTCTTAGAACAGCTTACATCCTGCAATGGTACTATAACACCATCAAACATCCACATTTGTCTATCCCAGGTCCTTGGGAACAACTTCATAGGCGGACAAAAACGCCAAATCCAGTCTGAATATCTGCCTGACTATGCAACTAGCAATAATTATTATTATTATTATAGGTTGATACCTAGGATGCTGGCAGGAACCCATATCAGCCATTAGCACCAGTCAATGGTATTTGTGACACATTTTTAAATGTCCAGTTGACTGAGTTTCATGTTTAATGAATAAAAGAGATAATAATAATAGTAATAGTAGTAGTAGTAATCATCATCATCATCATCATCGTCATCATCATCATCATCATAAGATGATGATGATGATGCAACAAGTGGAGAAAATTCTTTTGTGCAAAAAAAAAAGCACTATATCAAATAAGACTTTTAACAGCTTTGTTTCGCATTTTAAATATCTGAAGAGACACATTGGATGTTTATATATTTGTGTAGGGTACTACAATGTGCTAATTATTGTTATATAGTGGCCTCACTTTTTCATTCCAGCCAACAAGCATTTATTATTGAATAGATTAAGAATATAATAAATAAATCCTCCACTGCAGTGGAATCCTCTATCAAGACAGCTTTGCAGGAAACTTCCTTTGATTTCATCTTGTCCATATAATAACAGCAACTGAGAAATAAATCTCCACGGTCTCCATGATGACTGGAGAGACACACAACATGACTGGATTCAATCAATAACCAGTTAAAAGACTGGCTATGATTCTACACTTTCTTCCCTTAATTATTTTTAGCAGAATGAAAGCAAGTTCACTATTGGTTAAATCCAAATCACCTGTCATTTTAAGATATACGCTGCACGCCTGAGGCATTTCTGCAACTTTGCTGATCCACAATGAATTTGCCTAGCACAGAATCAGGAAGAGAAGTCCAGGCTTGGCAGAGAATAACTTTGTCCCAGATGACAGTACAGAGACCCTGTACATCCCCCGCCTCTCCTGCACACTGTGCCTGAGCAGGATAGGCCACCGTCTCTTCAGATTTTTGCTCTACATTTAAGGAAGAACATTCAGATTATTCTAAGAACTGCCTTGCTCTATGGACATATATCAGAAATGAACCAAAAGCGCCTCATCAGTAACAGAGCCTCTGTCAAAACCGCAGGCTGTAAAATAGAACCGCCTCACATGTCTCCACAGGGAAAGGGATGGTTAGCAAGAGCGGGCAACAGCTGTTTAAATAGCTCCCCCTTCATCCCAGGTTTGGCCAGGATGTCCAAGTTCATCCCCCGCACTAAGATAGTATCTTCCAGATACTTAGATCGGAGATGTACAAGAGTAAAATACTAAGATATTATGCAGCCCATGCTGGGTAGAACCATTTAGGCTGCAAATAAAGTCTCTGCCATCCTGAAAACTGAAATCTCTGGGACAAGATTTAAGCCTAAGTCTAATAGACTGTGGTGATTTTTTTGTTTGATGATCTAGTCTCAAACAGAGAACATCTTGCTTTGATAGCATACAGTTCTACCAGAACAGCATCATGTAATTTTTGTGATGATGTACCCGGGCCCTTTCACTACCAGCTAGAGGCTCGTTGCTTTAACACAGGTTCTTGTTACCCACACTTTATCATCATCATCATCATCATCATCATCATCATCATTTATATTTATATTTATATACACCCTTCTCCCGAAGGACTCAGGGCGGTGAACAGCCACAGATAAAAAACAAAGAGTACAAAGTTTAAAGCCAATTTAAAATCAAATTAAATTAATTTGGCCCACAATTAAAACGGACGTTGGCCTACCTGAACGTCCATTTTCGGGGCGCTGCGACTCCAACCCATGGATGGGTTGATCTCTACGTTGTTCAGGAACCACTGAGTGATGCTCTTCTTATAATTTTTGTCTGGCCACACC
>JANHZT010010294.1:286179-300633 GCA_032468215.1 Stegonotus admiraltiensis
TTTGTTTTTTCCATGAAGGCGTTTAGCTTCTCATTCAGGAAGCTTCTTCAGTCAGAACTGAAGATTGAGGAAGCTTCTTGAATGAGAAGCAAAACGTCTTCATTGAAAAACAAAGTCCACTTGCCTTTTGAGACCTTTGGGACAACCATGACCTGGATGACTGAGAATCTTCACAGACATGTTATGAGATCAGTTTCAAAATTAAGGCTCCAGGTAATAACTCTCACCTTCTTTAAAATTCACAAAAAAATTAAATTTAAGCAGCGGACAGCTTAAAACTAAATATTTGAAAAGTCTCAAGACATTTGTCACACCTGAAGAAAAACACCAGTGTCCCGTCCCCCCTAGTACTCCAAATGGAGTCAACATTTTAACTATGTTTGCTGTATCACTGGTACCAACTCTGATTTTTACATTATTTCCCACCAACCTACACGGCATCACTAGATAAAGGTTAGCCTGCCTTGTTGCATAAGAAAATCAGCTCCAGCCAATTTAGAAGAAAAACGCTCACAGAGCTACAAATTCTGGAACACGAGGAAAGCAGAAAGCACGATGGAAAGTGGCTTTTGATGAAGAGCAACATCTGTCATATCTGGGATTATAGGCAAGAACAAAGAGAGTAGCTTTCAAGGAAGTTTGATGATCAATATCTCTTATTTTTAAAATTAGCCACTAAACTCATCGCACTCCACTTCTTGGCCGTGTTCTTTTTAATGCTCTTTCTTTTTTGTACCCACTAACACATTTGCTACGTTTTTTTCCATGGAGAAAGAAAAAAAAATTATGAAATAGGACTGTTTTATAAAAGGAATTAGATGAATAAGGAATGCTAGATACTATACCAAATTGGATAGTTTCAAAAGTTGAAATTAACTCGCCCCTCCACTTAAGAAATATGTATCAGTAGCAAAAAATGGAATGTTCAAAGCAAACACAACAAAGCTTTTACTCCGCTTATTGTCGTCCCCCCAACCAACAAAAAGCATAAGAAATGAAAAGCTAGCCGGGGAAAAAAAAGGTGTGTGTGTAGAATGTTAAAAGGCATTATAATTTCTGCTATGACAATGTGAAAACCCAGAGAAAGAAAACTAAAGCAGAAATGAAGGGATGAAAAATATTCACCATTTCTCTCTTTAAATATTAAAGCTAGCAAAAAGTCCTATCGGAGGAAAATTATTTGTTTACTTATGGCCCCAGACCAGACCAATAAAATACAAATACAGCATAAGTAGATATTGGCTGATTCTGCAAGAACTTGGCAAATTTCATTCCTATCTATATTAATAGCTATATGTACAATCTATATGTATATCTATATGTATATCTACATCTTTAAATCTCTACATCTGTTTCTTCATTCTGTGTTTCTTATATTGTTACTTGTTTTTAGTGATTTAATGATTTCTAAACCATTCAGAGTTGCTGGGTGTTGGGCAGGATATAAATTTAACAAATTACTGTTATTAACAATACCTCAATAGAGATATTCTTTCTTCTAAACATCCCCATGATAATGCAAGGTTTTGAAAAAAAAAATCACTTAAAATTCCAGAGCTAATTATATCTAGTGAACAATGTATAATGTCTTTATTTCACTTGCCCATAATGTCAAACATCCCAATTCAGATCCCAATCAGTGTCGATATTTTAAAAAGTCCAAGAAGCTATCAGGATTTATTTCCCATTGATTTTGACCTGAGAACAACCTGAATTTACGGTCAGCGTAGCATCTTCTTTTCTTCTAGAAGATGAATTTGTGTGTTAGATCTTTTCACAATCTTTCGTTTTTGTTTAATAAAAATAAATACGCAAACTCTTTTAAAAATATGCAAAACTCAAACGAAGCGTCACATGTAGCAGCAGTACAAAGCTATACACACACTTGTGATACGTGAGACAAATATCCCACCTCTCTGACAAACAAGCCACCCCAAGCTTTATACAGAGTGGATGCATCTGCCTTAGGCAGCTTTCTGGTTTTCTTCTGAACCTTGTTAATCCGACATGAGAAACAGGCAAATCATTAATGAATCCATTCTTTTTTTTAGAAAAAAAGAGATTTTAAGCTTTACAGTAGCAGTTCCTAGCAGGAATCACAGAGCTATCTCTATTTTCTTGATCAAACACATGATCAAACGTCAGTGTGTGCAATGGACTAGCAATGGGATCCCCCAACATTATTATTGTATTTATTGCAATGCTGCTAGGGAGCAAAAAAGAGTTATGGACAGCACTACCCCAGAGGAAAGATCCTTCTCTGTCCTACACAGTTTCTCCCATGTCATCCTGCCTCCTGCAATTGTTATACATCTTATGAGAACAGGCAAGGCAAGAGAACCAAAATGCCTTCTTTTCTGTAATATCAGTGTTAAGAACGACCCAAATATTATGGGACTGCAAAATGTTTATGGAGATTCTCAGTCATCCAGGCCATGGTTGTCCCAAAGGTGCGTTTTCAAGAGGTAACTGGACAGAAAGTCCAGTTGCCTCTTGAAAAAGCACCTTGGGGATATGGGACTGCTACGTAGACTTAAATAAACCTTTCATCTTGTTGACTGGGAATTCTGGGTGATGTAATTCCCCAACACCTCTGGACAGATTGTCAGACTAGGGAAGATTGGAACGATACGTTTTATGTCTATCTGGGTATTTTTGGGAACTCCCTGATAGGGAGATGACTCTCTGACTTCCACAAATATCCTGGTTTTGGGAAAGGTAGCCTTCGGGGTAGGGTGGTTTTTGGCCACTCTCAGCCTCCAATGTCATTGCAGGCAAAGGAAGTATTTCATAAATTCAGGGGAGGAAATGAAACAACACCCACCCCCCTTCAAATATTGAGGTCACTGAACCTTGGTGACAACATCTAGGGAGGGTTGAGCAGCTTAAGCAGTCAGATACATGGTTACTTCTAACTATCTCAGTTTGTATTGGGCTTGAGGTTTGAGAGAGGCAGGGAACAGGTGTATAAGCTGTTTAACTGGTCCAAGGACTGCTCGTGGCCTTTTTTGGGGTGACTTCTCCTCATCCACACACTCCCTTGCATATTCGGAAAAGGAAAGATGCTAGCAACTGACCAGATGCAGCAATGCCCAGCCACCTTCTTCCTCCTTCCCCTCCCAAACAACCCTTCCCCCGCCACGAGCAGGCTGCCCTCCCTTCTCCCAACTATTCATAATAGGCTTCAGAAAGCCCAGCCAATTAAAGATGCTTAAAAGTGGGACAAGCATGCAGAGGAGGAGGAGGAGGAAGGGTGCATGCAGAAAAAGGACAGGTTAGGGGTGGCCTTGCGGGAGAGGGGAAAGCAATATTGCCAGCTCAGAATGAAATGATCGCCGAATACATTCCAAAAGAGAAGGAGAGGAATGAGAAACAGAGATAGAAATGAAAACATCCCACAATATGCACACATACATGCCCCCCACCACTTCCCAGTATGCAACTAAAGACCATGCCTCAAAGTGAAATGGGGCAAATCAGAGGAGGCAGGCAGCTGGGGCTACACTTTCCTTGACCAAGGCTGCACCAAATCTATCTCAACAAGCAGAAACCATTAGCATTCCAACCAGTTCTTCTCTTGAAGCTGCTGCTTGTTTTAAGGCACAGAACTAGGGTGGCCAATTCAAAAGTCAACCCCAGGTACGCCACACAGGTAAAGGAGGCCATATGTCCAGAATCAAAACATCTGGAAGAATATTCCCCAACCTGATGCCCACCAAAACTGGAATAACAGCTGGAATAGTAAGCATCAGGTAGGGAGAGGCTGACCAGGAATAAGGAATCTCAGTTAGAGTTTATGGAATAGTCATGGGAACATGGAATTCTTGGCAACATGGAAGGAAATAATTCCTAGCAATTGACTCGTGGCTGATATATTTAACCCTGGCAATTGGTATTTTTGAGAGCTATCATCACTGCCTCTAACATTAATCCTCTACATTGTCCAACTGCCTCTCCTAACCATGGATTACCAGACGATGTTAAAGTACAATTCCCATCATTCCCACCAATGACAAGAAATAAAGTGCTGTTGTCTCTGTAATACTGTTCCTTGTGTTCTCGCCACCTCTATTGTGCACCTAACCTTCCTGGGGTCTGCACAGGAAACAAAATGCATTTTATTATTTGAAATTGCAAGCAGGGAGTTGCCTTTATAATTGCTCATCTAAGGATATTTTGGAAAGTAAAATTAAAAGTTTAAAAGCTATTGCATCAGAGATAAAACAAAATCTAGCTCAGCTTATTCTGTGACCTACAAATATTCCAATCATTGGAAGCAGTACGAGAGACTAGGTTCTTCCCCTCTTGCAAATAAACATGACACTTAACATACCCAGGCAGCATCTTGTTTCTGCCCTATCCCTATACTGATAACTTCAGCTTGCTCCAGACCAGCAATGACACGGTCTTAAATTTAAGCAATGTCCTATGCTAAAGCAGCTTCCCCCCCACCCCCCTTATTCCAACACAGTCCAAGGACAGCTTCAAGGTGAATTGAATCTCTTAAGCTTCCTCACCCATTACCTTGGAAGGAAGTCATATGAGCCAAGTGGCTGGGAACAGTGGTAATGGAGACAGGATAGGGACCAGCGATAGAGGCAGCCCATTTCATCCTGATATTCTGTAGTCTTCTGCCGACTCAGTGACAGATGGAGAGCATTTCAAAGGCCCACTGCTTTATAAGCAGGAACACCAAAAATGTGAGCCACCTCCTCCATCCTTCAGTCTGAAATGGGTCAGCCCAGTTGATCTACTTAGGATTCCACCAGTTAACTCTCCCCTTGCTGCTGATGCCCGTGTAGGGCAAAGCTTATTAAAATACTCTCACTCCCAGCATGCCTCTTAGGCTTCTCCCATCCTCTTCTGTTAATCAGAGTTGATTCTTCCTTCATCCTGCCATATCTGAGAACTATTCTTCTCCTTAGGCAGGTCTCTGCATGAAAAACTGCAGCTGAAATGAAATCCAAGCATAATTGAGTTTGTCCGTGGGCTTGGGTGGAGTACTTAGCAAGTACTGGCTGTGTTTCCAAAGTGGGATGGAGTTTGGTTTGAAACCAGAGAAACAACCTTGATAACAATCACACATAGGATACGCATGCAAAAAAATATCTCTCTCTCTCTCTCTCTCCCTCCCTCCCTCCCTCCCTCTCTCCACCACTGTCCCTCGTGCACCCACAGAAGCATGCATCTTGCCACATGTACAAGTATATTTATGGAAATATCATATTTTTGCCTTGATTTAGGAACTCACAGACTATTGTACCACATGCACGAGTGGAGATTTTCTAGACAGGAGCCTGAACTATGAGATTTCCAGCAGGTGCAGAGAGATCTAATACATACAACACAAAAGTGTGCACGGCACACACTCTCCTTTGCTATCAACCTAACACACCTTCAACTGTCCTAAATGCACATTCTTCCCTGGGCACCCATAATTCACAAACTCACAGGCAACATTCACCTCCATGTACAGCACATATAGGCTCCACTTTTGTCTCTATGAACACATCACCCCTTAAGAAAAGTACGTATTTCCCAGGATCGCCAGACTAAAATCCTACACAGTGCTCAGGAAAGGAGCAGAGCAACAAATTTGGGCAGTTCTCAAATCTCAGAACAGGAGGGAGTTAAACTCGCTTCTTTCCACTCCACAACCCCAAACAATAACAGCTAAAGTCCCCTATCTCTCTTCCCTCCCCCAATCCACCCCAGTTGCAAACCTGGAGGAGTTCTGCCCCTTGTTGCTATTGGCTGGGTCATAAAGTGGTCAAGAAGGAGGGGGAAAGCAGGTGAGACAAAAGGCCTTTGTTTGTGGGAAAGCAGGTGCTGGGAGTGGAGTAGCCAACAAGCCGCTCCTCTTGGAGCGAAAGACTGCAAGAAAGACGCCTGAAACAAAAAACCGAAAATTAAGCAAAAGTTGCTTTCCTGCTTCCTCTGGCTAATTAAGAAGCAGGAATCCTGGGATAAACTAATCGAAGAGAAAGGCAGATCGGCTCCCCAAACAAGGGGCGATCTGTGCATAGAGACAAGAGTGGTGCCTATTTGTGCTGTACATGCAGGGGAATATTGCCTGTGAGTTTGTGAATTATAGATGCCCAAGGATGAATGTACATTTAGGAGAATTGAAGGTGTGTTATGTTGATACCAAAGGACAGCATGTGCCATACATCCTTTTGTGTTACATGTATTAGATCTCTCTATACCTGCTGTAAATCTCATGGTTCAGGCTCCTATCTAGTATATATCTCTGCTCGTGCACATGGTATAACAGACCGTGAGAACACAAAGACAGCATTTCCCCCGATTTCATGAGAAAATTGAGCACTGAATTAGAAGGGTAAATTTCATAAATAATCAAGAGAGATAAAGGAACGAGACTGAAGTTGTAGCTCATCTCTTATCTTCTGGAATGAGCTACATTTTTCTCAATCCAGAACTTCGGGTGTTGGAGCTTTAGTTTCACAGCTCAAAATGATATTGGTATTTCATATTTAGAACATCCTTTCCACTGTTGTCAAGACCCATAGAGATGAATTGGAGAGGCAGAATAGGCCAGGACAAGCAGCAATGGAGAGCAAAGGCACCAAATACTCCTTGTTCTCCAGTGAGGCTGCGGCATCGTCCAGACATGGATTGCTACAGTCGTATCTGCTTAGAGACTAAGTTTTTTGACCACGCCCCTTATTCCTTCCTCTCAGGCCCAGTTTCGACTCAGTTGGCCTGAGAGAAACATCTCTAGCAGATCTGGTTTTCAGCCTTTGTCTGTTTGATTATTTCAGAGTGAGTTTTTTGACCAAACAATTCTTTAGGATTTAGCAGAGGTACTGGTCTACCAGGCTTTTAACTGCTTGCAGGGCTGTACCGGTCTACCCATTTGTTTTTGGAGCACACCGGTCTACCACCACACAGCCTTTTACCGCTGATCAGCTGTAGGGTGGCCCTTTGAAGCGCTGCGGCAAGACTTTAAACTGTTTTTTGCCGCTCTGCCACCACCGAGAGCATCGGAAACCGCTTTGAGGCAGCTTGGCCTAAATTGCCAAAGGAGCTGATCAGTGCACGGAGTCCTCCTGCATCCTCCAAGTGGCTTGTAAACGGCCTGCCCATCTAGCCTTGCTTCAACCGCTGCAGTTGGCGCTGGGAACTGGCATGATCTAGGTCTGACCTAGACAACCCGTCCCTTGAGCAGCATCCACCCTGCACATGAGTGTGCTGGCTAGCCCGGTTTTCACTGGCACAGCTGCCATTGTTTGGTCTGTCACGTGGTGAATTTGGGGCCTAGCTACCTAACAGACCCCATCTTGGTTGCAGTCAGTACAGCATTTTAAAATGGCGGATCATTCTACAGACAGGGAGGAGGCTGGGACCTCCACTGGCAAGAAGGCTTTTTGCAAGCGCAAGCGTATTTCTAAGGCAGAGGCCAAAGACCTTGAACAGAGACACAAGTCCTTAGAAAGGCAAGTCTCCAAAGCTGCTTTAAACTTGGCTGCAAGGGAACCCCGCACCCATACCAGTACTCCTTCCCATCAATCTCAGATCCCAGCTCCATCTCCATCGCATCAGGCTTGGTCCCCTGAAGGGGCAGGTGAGACTTCCACGGGTCCAGCCTTGTTGACCCCTGGACCCCAAATCCTTTTGCTTGTCAGTTGGCTCCTTCTATACCAAGCTGACCCTGGCAGTGTATCAGCAAGCATGTCGCCCTTAACTGTTAGGCAGCCTCAGCAAGCATGTCACCCTTAACTGTTAGGCCTGCCTCTGACCCTTTTAAAGACCTACCAGAAGGTCTGCAAATTCTTATTGACCAGGCCATTGCCTCTCGCATGGCAACTGTATTCCAGGGTCATCATTCAGGATCAGTGGTCTCAGAGCAGTCTGCCCATGTTCAAGGCTCTCCTTCAGCCAGCTTGATCAGGTCTCATTCACCTGACGCTTCCAGAGGCAGTGTGGTTTTTGCCTTTGAAGATGAACATCATTCTGATTTTTCAGATGATGAGGGGGTATTCCCAGACACACCCGCCTTTACAGGTCTTTTTCCTCCAAACCGGTTCAAATCCTTACTTCATAAGGCACGAACCACAGCAGCCATAAAGGAGGACGACACTCCCAGGGGAGCTCAGGAAGTACAGCAGGGCCAACCACAAGGCCTTTTTTTCTGAGCCTGCCCCAGAGCAGCTCTTTATTCCGGCCCCATAATTATTCATCGATGTGGTGCAAAAACAATGGTCAAGCCCTGCAGCCATCCCCTCAGCGAATGGGGCAGATAGGAGATATTACTCTGCAGCTCCCAAGTTCGCCCAAATGTTGCAGGCTTCCCCGGTGGACAGCCCTCTTGCAGCTTCTCATCATCTTCCTCTTATGTAACTGGGGATACATCAGAAGGCCTCTGCTCTGAGGACAGGAAATTTGATCTTTTATCCAAGAAGAATCACCTGGCCACGGCCTGGGCCATCCAGGTAGCAGCCTCCTTTTTCAACCACACCACTATTCTGTGGCTTCAGCAGCTGCAAGCCCGGGTAGCCCCTAGTGAGGCTCGTCTTCATCAAGACATTAACAAAGTTATCATGGCTACCCAATTTTCTGCTGATGCAACCTTAAATGCTGCCAAGTATGCATCAAGGGCTCTAGCATCTGCAGTTTCGGCCCACAGATTACTATGGCTCTGTCAGTGGCCAGCAGACCTGAAGGCCAAATGGCGCCTGGCTGCAGCTCTGTATACCGGAGAGAACCTATTTGGCGAATCACTGGAGTCGCTTCTCATAGAAACCCGGGATAAATGCAAAATTCTCCCTTCATCCACTAGACAGGCTGACAGGAGGTCTTACCCCTTTTATAGGAAGCAGCCTTTTCATGCCTACTCACAGGGAGGTCCTTCCCAGCAGTTCTATTCTCAAGGACCGACTCATCCATCTGATCGTCAGTCCTTTCAGGACAGGCCCAAGCAATTCCAGCAGTCTAAGCGGTCCTTTCGTGGTTCCGGCTACTGCCAATCCCGCGGCTGCAAATGACTCACCGCCCAATCCTCCCATAGGGGGCTGCTTGGCTCTCTTCATGGACAGGTGGGAACTCACAACCTCAGATCATTGGGTTCTTACTGTAGTCAAATTTGGACTTCCCCTAGAGTTCCTTTCCCAACCCCCGAACCGCTTCATACAGTGTCCTATCTCAAACAACAGGACCAGGCAAAAGATTATGGAACAGGCGGTTCTACACCTCCTCCGGATTCGAGCTATAGAGGCAGTTCCAAAAAGCCAGTGGAGACAGGGCTACTACTCCACTCTATTCATGGTGCCAAAGCGTTCGTGTGTGTGTGTGTGTGTGTGTGTGTGTGTGTAGAGTGATTCTAGATTTAATGCACACATTGCATACCAAGGTCAGGGTCCCTCTCCTGGTCAGGAGATCTCTACATTGGTGGACATCAGCATCCCTGGACAAGGGATGTCTCTTCTTGGACCATCAACGACTCACTCTTATGATGGACACCAGCCTCTTCGGCTGGGGGGGCTAACCTCAACTCCCAAGTGGTGCAAAGTCGCTGGTCATCCAAGGACCTAGCCAACCCGATCAACTGGCTGGAGTTGAAGGCAATTCGCCTGGCCCTCAGTCACTTTCAACCGTTCCTTCAGGATCAACATGTACTGGTCTTGATGGACAACGTTGCCGCAAAGGCACACGTCAACCGTCAAGGGGGAACATGCTCCAGGAGACTCATGGAAGAGTCCTTTCACCTAGGCAGGTGGGCTGAGAAGAATATCCTCTCCCTGCGGGTGGAGCACATTTCAGGGACGGCAAACCTCCAAGCAGGCTTTTTTCCAATTCTTTTTCTTCGACTCTGGCATTTCCTGGTACCACGATGTCAATACATTGTACGTTTCGATTTTCAACAACTGTGATATCTGGTGTGTTGTGTTCCAAGTGACAATCCATCTGTATTCGAAAGTCCCACAAGATCTTCACCTTCTCATTTTCTATAACTTTTTCCACTTTATGTTCCCATGACATTTTGGATACAGGAAAGTCATATCTTTTACATAATGACCAGTGGTTTAATTTAGCTACTTGGTCCTATCTAGCTTTGTAATCAGTTTGTGCAATTTTGCTGCATTCGCATATTAAATGTGAAACAGTTTCAACTTTGTTTTTGCAAAGTCGGCAGTTTGGATTGTTGTTGTTGTTGTTGTTACTACTACTACTACTACATACTTTATTCATTAAACATGAAACTCAGTCAACTGAACATTCAAAAATGTTACAAATACCATTGACTGGTGCTAATGGTTGATATGGGTTGCTGCTAGGTATTAACCAAGTTGTTGTTACTGTTATTTTGTTATTATTATTATTGTTCATCACACAGTCAGATGTTCAGACTGGATTTGGCATTTTTGTCTACCTGTTGAGCCCGTTCCAAGGATCTGGGATAGGCAGATTTTGATGGTATTAGAAGTATCATCGCAGGGTGTGAGCTATTCCAAGTAAAGCCACCTTTTGCAATTGACCGATGGTGAATTTGTCAATGCCAGTCTCAATGCCCGGCCTCTCAATGCCCGGCCTCTCCTTATTCAAGAAAGTAAAGACTCTTGAAACTTGGCGTTTCAAAAGGAACCTTTTATTGAATAAAGGTGATAGCAGGGTGAAAAGAAAGCAGGCTCTGAGGGCCCTCAGGCCATGCAGTTAGAATAAAGGAATTAGAAACCCCTACCAACAGTCCAATGTGGATTCAGCCAATCCACAGGTGCGAAGATGTTATTGTACTGGCTGCTCCGAGAAAGTGATAAGGGAACTTTCTTAGGGTCATCCTTTCCGCCGGCTCTCAAGCGATGAAATCCACATGGCCCTCCTTCCCCTTACATTCCCCAAAAGGTGAGGAAATGCCAGGCCGCTTAGGCGCCAGGCTAGAAGGTATAAATCAGTAAATTACAGGATACAGGATACATCGAGGAGAAAGCCATAAAGTATGGATGAAATAATAAATGCAAGGGTCCCCCTCTTCCCCCTCGAGAAATGGCAGATTCCATCTTCCGCTGCCTCTTTTGTGTTCAGGAAAGCAGTCCTTCCCTTCTCTTGTCAGGGACTCCAGACTACATTCCACCACATTATGAAGCCTTGGACATAATCTCCATAGTGTAATAAAAATGGTAACAATGGGGGCAGGAACCACATGCAAAGGTTCAGTCCTGGAGCCGAGTGAAAATTGAATTCTAGATCCAGGAAGATCCATGATGGAGAAGTCATCTTCACCTCCCATCAGAGAAAGGGTGCACTTTCAAGGATCTTCCCTATGACTCACTTAAATACTCTCCTCTCATTTGTGAGTCAGTTTTGTCTAGTTTTGTATCAGTTTGGATGTCCCCACTGCCACTCCCCTTTGCCTCTGGTCTGGCTGATAGTCTCCTCATTTTCTCTTCCTTCTCCACCCTCTTAATGTCACCAACCAGGGGAAAAACCATCTGCTAATCACAGCACTGCTATGATGGGTGGTGCTTTTAACCAACAATTAGACCTGGATAGACTTAACCATCTGTCAGAACTCACTTCTTTTGTCACTTCTGGGGAATGGCTACCAAGGCTAGGACAGCTGGCTGGCAAAGGGAGAAAGTAAACACCTTGCCTTCCAGTTCACCAAGTCAATCCCTAGTTCAAAGACTTGGATGAATCTGAATAATTGACTATCCAAGCAACATCTGAATGAGCAGTAAATTCCTGTTCAAAAGCGATTCAAAGAACTGCTGAGAGGCACAATGGGAGAGCTTCATAAGCTGGTGCTTTTTTTGTGGCATCACTGGGCAACCCACCTCTTGTCTGTTGTTTGACTCCCTTGAATCCAGGTTTAGTACAATAGAGAGAACTGTGCTATGTAATAGTCAAGAGATTTGGTTCTTTTTCTGCTGGGTCACCATGCAACATCCCCCTCTTCCCATTGCTCAGGAATTATTTGGGACACCTGACATTACAAAATGCATCAGATTGTACCATGGCTCATTGGATATTTATTTAACGCTCCTTTAATGCTATATTTTAAGTTAAAGTATGGGCTGGGGCACTGACATGGGTATATGTCAGAAAAGAGAGGCCACAAGGGAATGTCTGTGGTGTGGTAGTGGACATAAGAGTGGTTCAAAAGTAGCATAACTAGATGACTCAAGGCACATTCTAGAGGCAAAAATGTAAGTCAAGGCACATTCTGGAGGCAAAAATGTGAGTCAAGGCACATTCTGGAAGCAAAAATGAAAATGTAGTTGAAGTAAAGTATTAGTCACAGAAGGGATGAAGATTCTGACTCCAAAATAGTTTTCCTTGCAATGATCTTAGGCGGATGGGGTAGGAGAAGGAAAGAACATTACATCTTAAGCAGCACAGATCACTAAAAATTATACCAACTCATTTTCATGTTAAGTTTTGTTTGGGCTGGCCCAACACTCCCCAAATATTTCCAATACTCAGTCTTGACAAGCAGTTCACTTAAAAATATAAATACACATATGCATACACAGAGGAAGAGGGGAGGGAGGGAGGGAGGGGAGAATTTGGGAGAGCACTCACATATACTTATATATAAAAGTGAACCAAGGTTACTACCGCTGTGCTATTCATGTTTAGAGTAGAAAAAGTCCTTGATCAGTGCCCACGGAATGTCATGGGACTTCAATTCAGTTGTGGAATTTGGTTGATTCACTTACGGCCATGATGGCAAACCTATGGCACACATGCCAGAGGTGGCACACAGAGCCCTATCTGTGAGCATGCATGCCAGCCAGCTGGTATTTGGGTTTCTGGCGCTCTGGCATGTGTGAAGACCACCTGGCCACCGCACGCATGGGCACCGGCCAGCTGGTCTTCAGTTTCTGGCACTCCGGCATGCGCACATGCACGCACACGTTCCAGTTTGGGCACTAGGTTCCCAACAAGGTTCGCCATCACTGACTTACGCTCTCCCCTGACTCTCTGTGCTGCTTACTTCTCCTGCTTAGTCTTTTGAAATTTTGAAATTTCAACAGCCATTCATCAACTTTCCACTCTTTATCTTTACTGCCTAAAGGTCTACATCTACAGTATATTTGTATCTTGATTTAGTTCCTGAAGCTTAACATTTGATATTAAACAGGGGGAACAAAGAAATACTCAGCTGCATGGAGATGAGATAACATAAAATAAGATGAGAGGAAAGCAATGCAACATTCATTGCCAATGATGCTGTCTTGCCTCACAGTGAGGCCATCCTGCTGACCAGACACCTAAAAAAGGGACTTAAAAAAAGGTTCTAATGAGTTGCTTCACCATATAATGGGAGGACAGGCCAGGATAAGCACGATCCCAGAGTTAAGACAATAACTACAAGATCCAATGGCAAGAGCTATAGAGGGGCCTAGCTTCTTCGTAGTGCAATCCCAAAGGTTTGAATTTCAATTCTGCGACAGCAGTTTGATCACCATAACACAATAAATAACTTTCTGAATTCCCCTGGATCATTTTCCAAGACTGGGTGAAAAATGGAAAGAAATATTCAGAAAAGGATGGGAATTATCTTAATCTACGAAATATATATTCCCTCCCCCCTCCTTTGTCTTGACCCTAAAGAATCAGGATGGAAAAAGTATTTGATGCTTTGGTGCTGGAGAAGATTCCTGATTTTTAAAAAAAGCCTTGGAGCACTCAATCAAGGCCCAAATAACTTGGCTCAAATTATCCTACTTCAGACACATTATGTGAAGACCTGCCCTCTGTAACACTGGAAAAGATGGAAGGAAAGAAAAGGTGAAGGTGAAAGACGGGAATAGACAGTCCTTTTCCAGACGGGAAAAGATAGTCCTAGAGAAAATCTACAAGGTTGTAAGAGTCAACAATCATTTGATGGCACATAATGGACAACCAGCTAAATATGAGCCAGCTGTGTGCCGCGACAGCCAAAAAAGCCAATGTAATCCTAAAATGCATTAACAGAGGGATACAATCAAGATCAAGTGAGGGACCACACCTAGAATACTGCATCCAGTTTGGTCACCACACTATAAAAAAGATGTTGAGATTCTAGAAAAAATACATAGAAGAGCAACCAGGATGATTAGGGGACTGGAAACTAAAACATATGAAGAATGGTTATAGGAACTGGGCATGGTTAGTCTAGTCCGCCCTGAAAGAGGCGGTGGTGAGGCCCCTGCTCAAGAAGCCTTCTCTGGATCCGGCTGTTTTGGCTAACTATCGTCCAGTCTCCAACCTTCCCTTCTTGGCGAAGGTTGTTGAGAGTGTAGTAGCACAACAGCTCCCGCAGTTCCTGGATGAAGCTGTTTATCTAGATCCGCGCCAGTCCGGCTTCCGACCCGGGTACAGCACGGAATCGGCATTGGTCGCGTTGGTTGATGATCTCTGGAGGGCTCGGGAGAGGGGATGTTCCTCTATCCTGGTCCTGTTGGATCTCTCAGCGGCTTTTGATACCATCGACCATGGTATCATGCTGTG